>SNQJ01S0114193.1:28270-41986 GCA_010110895.2 Picea sitchensis | reverse complement strand
AAAAACCCTATACATCCAAAAACCTAACCCTAGGAGATGAAGCGCCAAAATTCATGTGGGCCCTGTTTCGGTAAGTTAGTACATCAACTTCCCGTGGTCGTAACTTTTGCATACGATCTTTGTTTTAGGTGTATGATATCCCATTAGAAATTTATCATCGAGGAGATTCATTTTTGGGGCTCAATCATGTCTTTGGATATCATTGTGAATCTTGATCTCGAAAAACCTTCATTTAGGCCCTCAAAATGGCCCCAGAAGTTAAAAACTGCTAAAAATAGTAAATTACCAAAATTGCCAGAAAATTGTTTTGAGTCAGTTGGAAAAGGTGGGTGGCCACTAATATCCACCTGGATCATTGAATCCTAGTCAGAGATTCAGAAGTTCGCACCCCAACTTCCCGAAGCCATTGATGCAGGAGAGCCGGAGCATCAGATTGAACTGCTCCAAGGAGCATGGTCACAATTGGCCATTCACATTGAGCATCTAGAAGTGCATTTGCGACAAATGAAGCAAGAAGTAGAGTAGCATCCTTAGAAGCTACAGGAGAATATGGAGAAGGTAGTGTTGGAAAGCAACAATTCCCACATAAAACTACATAAGTGCACAACTGAGTGCACAAGAATTTTCAGGGAAGTTAGCGATTAGATGGGCATCATCGCTAGACACAACCAAACCTTGGAGGATGTGTGCACTAGAATCCAGGTGATGAATGAAGAAGTTTCATTTATGATGGATCCACTAGAGAAATAGCAGAAGTTAGACCAGATCCAGAAAGTGGACAACGAACCGAACGCCCTATTGGAGGCGCAATCTGTAGAAAAGAAGGAGCTACGTGACTTCTAGCCTGTCATTCATACGATTTATATGCAGATGCATCAAGTATATGCAACAACAGATTCAGAATGGAACTTGTTGGTCGCATCCAAGCCCAAGGGATGTATTACAAAGGCAACCCAATAGTTCGTCGCAGAGGCATCACTCATTGCCAGGAAGTGGCAGGGTAAAGTTGAAAGATTTAAAGGAGTGAGGAAGCGGGCCTTGGAGTTGGTCCCAGAGTTGGGCCCTTCATTTCAAGAGGTAAAAGAAGGGAAAGTGCAAGCATAAGAGAAAAATAAAAAGGAAAAGGAGGACAAGGGAAAATAATAGTTGCTCCTGGAAGCTGTGAAAGAGTCGAGTACTTGACTCAAGGGCGAGTCAAGATTTGTGGTCGGAGTCTATTGGTCCCTTATTTTTTGAATAATGAGTCATGCAAGAAGGACTACAGTCCCAGTTTTGGCCTAGTACAAGTTGTGCAAGATTCAGAATAAGTTGGACAACAGAGAAAGGAGAAGAAACAGAAATCAGTTGTGAAAAGGATAGCGCAACACCAGCAAAGCAAACATGGTTGTAACAAAACAAGAAAGCGTGCAAGCCAAAGCTAGAAGACATGGCCTAGCTTATATATAGGGATGAATATAATTGTAAAGGGTTGGGTTAGGTTAGCTAAGATGTTGTTGATTTTGGTTAGTTGGTATAGCAAGTGTAAGGTTCTAATCATAGTTATTGTATACTGCTGAGAAGTTAGAGTTTTAAGTCTATAATGTAATATGTACAACATTTTGGGAGTTAGAGCTATGTGACATGAGTCTAGAGCCAGTAGTCTATAATAGAGCACTATTGTGTACCTCTAATATTGTAATTGAGAAATATCTGAAGATAATAAATGAAGAAGAATCCAAAATTTCAAACTATGTTGTGTCTTTTTGTGTTATACTTATTCATTACAGTACTTATTTATGGTTTATAAGTTCCTCATGATGTCTCTGTGTTTGAATACTTGTCCATAAATTAAGTAGTTCCAGTTCTTGCACATATGAGTTCAGATCTGTTTTGTATTTAGGTTTCTTGCGCAAGATCAGGATGAATCTTGAAGGTTCTGTGAATCCTCCTAAGTATTTTCCTTTCCCTTCCCTATCCATTTGTCTCAGCAGTGCTTCGGGTGAGACTTCTTCTCTTCAAAGGAGATGAAAATGCTAGCACTCTAGACTACTTGGTACCTTTTTTTGGTAACCTGAGAAGGACCCTGGTCTGATGAAACTTGCATCAATAGTTTGTACGTAATTTCGTGCCATAACAACATCTCACTGATTTGATTATGTCTATAATCTATTATAGCTTGTGGTTCTTGGAGGATGCAGTGAACCAAGAACAACAACCACTGGCTATGTGTATAGTTTGTGTATGTGAAAAAGGTCAAGTTGTATGATTGATTGTTGAATACTTTCAATATCTAGACTGCTTTCCTAGGTAATTGGTGAATACAACAACACACCATGTACTTCAATAGATGGAAGTATGTCAATATAATGATTATGTATCTAGACTATTATTTGGGGTATGTCAAGAATCGTTGGTCCTACAAATACATCATTGATGGTCACAAGCAATTGTATCTTAAATGGATCAAGTGGTAGCTTGAAGTTGATGGTTGAGAAAGAGACTAGTCTTTGAGATTTCAAAGTGGGTAGAAATGTTGATGAAGAACGTAACAGATAGAGATCAAAGTTCAAAAATGTGTTTATTTTGATTTCAATATTGTTTTTAAATAATGTAAGCATTAAGGGGGTGTTGGAGATAATGCCTCCATTATTGTTGCGAGTTGTTAGAGATGAATTGTAATATTTTGTCAACTCTTGGACAGTTGGTTTTCATTGATTTCAACTCTTGGAGACTGATGGCAACCCTTGGAGAAGTCTGAAATTCCTAGATATGTGGTTTATATTGATGGTGAATTCGTTGTCATTGATGGAGTAGTTGATGTCAACAGATGTGATGGGTGCATTTGATGAAGTCTACACAAAGCCCCAGAGTTATAGTTATAGTACCCAAATTTTTTTGAGGAATATGGACATGAAGGATAGTGTACATGCAGGTAAGACACTCATGGATTGATAGTCCCCATCATGTCGTTTCCGGTGATAGGTGGTACGCCATGTGGTTCCTCACGGTTGAGGAGTTATAAGGTCATGAAGTGGAAGCCCCAAATATGGGTTAAGAATCCCATATGGACACCCCAAATATGGGTTAATAAGCCCCTAATTTGTTTCAATTAATTAATGAAAGGGTAAATTGGTTGTAACAAGAAAGTTCAAGAACCCTTAAAGTTAAGGAAATAGCCTACTTAGAAAAAGTATATATACACCTCAAGAAGTCTCTCATAAGTACATTCACACATAAATTATATTGAATTTATTCTATGTGAGTAAGTAATTCTTATCTAAGGTAACCAAGGAGATATGAGGCGAATTTCATAGTGAAGATGACATGAAGAAGGGAAAAATTAGAGGGGACAATGAAGTCTTATGAGGATGTGTTCTAAGGTATGCTCTTTATAGGTCATCTTACCATTTTTTCTATAAATTTATTTATACAATTCTTAAGATAGTTAAAATATGAGGAGGTTGAGAATACATGTTAAGGTACTTGTGGTAAAATTTCATCTTCTGGGTCATTTTATTTTCGGAGATACACTCTGTGGAAAATAGGCTTTTTGGCTAATCCTTAAACTAGTATCAAACAGGTGATCCAGGTAAAATAGTCATAACTTCTTAATAGAGGATCAAAATTTAGTGAGACCAAATGAATTGGATATATTACATTCCATAGTATGTTTTGTATGATTTTCATATCCATATATCAAATATTCCACACGTGGTATTCTCTACAAGTTTTCTTTCTAGAATAAGCCATAATTCAGCAAGGTCTGTCATTTTTTCTATAACTCCTTTCCTGGGTTGTTCAAAGTAGTGAAACTTGGAGGAATTGTAGAGAAAACATTGAATAATATTCGGTACAAGTTTCAGACCTTTATTCATTACAGGTACGAAGTTCTTCTTGTTGAAAGTTAGGGTTTGTGACTAATCCAAAAACTAGTTTTGTGAGATAAGGTAAAGTTTGATGAAGATGTTATTCTCTTGTTGTTGAAGTTGAGGAAGGTCTACATGTTTGTGATCATATACACCAGTTATGTTATAGAGTTACATATATGTTTATATGCATGTCTTGAGGTTTACATGTTGATGATATTATGGTGCATGCTCAAGGAAAGTATTTGGTATATTGTTGAGGCATTGGCACATGCTTGAGGTACATATTAGGTGCATGGTTGAGGCATATACTTGGTATATGATCTTGGTTGTTTGGTACTTTGTTGAGGTACACATTTAATGGTACTTTCTTGATATATCCTATGGTACATGGTGTATGGCATGATTGAGTGATATGGTATATGGTTGAGATACATTGTTGGTACAACTGTTGATGTACATAGTGGATACATGGTATGGTACATGATTATTACTTGGTATGATGTTGATGTACATGGTTTATGGTTGAGGCATATGGTAGAGGTTATGATGCATGGTTGATGCACAGTTTGGTATAGGTGTTGGTGCATGGTTGATGCACGGTTTGGTGCAAGTGTTGGTGCATGGTTGATGCATGGTTTGGTATAGGTGTTGGTGCCTGGTTGATGCACTTGTTGTGGTACAAGTTGTGGTACACAGTTGATGCTTGGTATGGTACAGGTTGATGGTTTGGTACATTATTTGGTACATGGTTGAGACACATATCTTGTGATGGTATGTTTTTTATAACCCTAAATTGCTCCATACATGCATACCTGGCATTTGGCACTCTTACTTGCTATTTTTTCCAAGCCATCACTAAGTTGTTCTTCTTAAAAACTCATTTTTTGAAGATGTACGTGCCCTGCACCATTACTTCCCACGTACACATGCCTGCTACACCACTACATCCCGCGTATGTACACTAGCTGTAGCATTACAACCTGTGTATACTTGTGAAAGTTGCAAAAATTAAAAAGTTGCAAGGAATTCGTTGAGATTACGTGCTATTGGGTAGTTTCCCAACTAATCCACCGCCTATATCCCGTCACCCAACCGAATAACCATCCTTTTGTCATATAAAGGAGGTTTTGGGGTCTCATTCCCAAGATAAAAATAAGAACAGTGAAACTCTTCCCATTTCACATCCCCTTCTTGCCCCAAGCATTTGCATCCTTGTTGTGAGAATTACATCAGAATTCCCCATTTTTCCTTTTTTCCTCCATCATAAACCCATTCCATTTCCCAAGAAGAAGGTTGAGAGGAGAAAGATATGCGGAGGTGCAATTGGAGCTTGGTGAAGAGGAGCCTAGACCAGGTTCGTGGAGCAGTAGTCGACCTTGTTGTAAGTAATCATTGTGATATCAATAAAATAAATACGTTTCTTGTCCCAAAATATGATGTGTCAAATGTTTGCATTTGATTTATGTTTTAGTCTAACATCTAACCCATGATTTATATATGAAATGTGTGTTTTTAGTTTCTTGTTTATCTATTTGTGAATGAAGTCCAGCCTTAGGAGGAGGTTTCCGGTCAGCAGATCTATCAAGGGCGAGAGGATCGATGCTGGACACAGAGTAAAAGGTACAGTTACCTGATCCTTTTTACTTTGTCTTTCATGTATGAGTCTAGGATACGTTTGGGGTAGTTAAAAAAGTAGGAGAGTTTTACATGGTCATTGACCTGCCTACATTGTAAACCCTGGTGTATCCATAGGGGGGGGTTTCCCGCTAGCAGAACTGGCAACCATACTGGGGAAGCCTCTAGAGTTTTAGGGGTTTTTTGGGTGTTTGATTGGTTTTCTACCTTTTGAGTTTATTTTTGAGTCTACTGAGTCTTTAAGGGATTTTGGTCACATAGTGGTACCATAAAAATTTCTCCCTGTACTGTCAGTCTTCTTGTTTTACTTTTTTTTCAAGAAGTACAGAGGTGTACGTGGCATGTTGTGGGTCAGAACGCATACATATGCACCCTGCTTTATAGACATCCCACGTACATACATAGGCGGCTTAAGGATCAGTAGTGTGCATGTGTCAAAAAAGTTTTTCTTTAAGAAGAGACAATCAACCTCTTCCCTGATTGAAGTTTTACTTCTCAGGGTTTCTTGATTAAGTACAATGTCTCTATTTTTACAGTCGAAGCCTGGGTTGGATCTCAGTTTACTTATCTTTTTAAATATTTCTTGTGTTTAAATTTGAAATGGTTTTAGGCAAGTCTTTGAGTTGTTGATCAGCGTGTTTGGTTTCTTTAGTGACTCCCTGCGATCCGCAATGGGCCAGAGGTCAGTTTTCAGTCTTGTCTTGTTTTTCACTTTTCCCCTTTTGATTTCTTTAAACAAAAAGAAAAAGAAGTTATTTCAAGTTTCTTGTTTGAAGCATAAAAAAAATATAGTAAAAGATTTCATTCCTTTGTTTGGTTAAGTAGTTGGGTTGGTTATTTTGCTTGTTAGGAAAAAGAGTTATTTTCTTAAGTTCTTTATTGACTGCTTAGAACATTAAGTAGCTCGTAGTCGAGCGAAATTTCATTTTAGGTTTTCCTTTAAAAGATCTTAGAAAAAGTTAGTTATGAAAAGTTGGTTAAAGAGTTAGTTGCAAATATTTATTGTCAACTAGAAGTAATTTTTCTTTCAGTTTCGTTTGTTTCTCCTTCTTCGTCTTCTATACACATCGCTAGTTTCACTACCATTTCCTTGAGTTAAAACAAGCCATTTAAAATAAACGCTAATTAAAATCAACTAGACTTTATGTTTGTAGGTTCAATCAACTAGTTTAGGGTAGAGCCTTGAATTAGGTTGGAGAGGAAACTCTTCAAGGCTTATAAACAAACATTGGAGTCAGAGCTAGGGAGTGTAAAAAGTCTAGTAAATGTGAAAGTATCTGGGACCCCCTCTAATACAGTGGATAAACATGAGATTGCGTGTGGAAAGGTAGCGGAGATAACCCCTCCAAAGTTGAACCAAGTGTAGTGGGGAATGCATATTGAAGACTTGTGGTGGGATAGTGTCAGTTGCATTTGACTATGGAGCTTTGTGGACCTTGAATCCATTCAGGATCCTCAATTCTCTTCGGAACCACTTGATTTAGATACCATCGGTAGGTTTCGGGCTTGTTACCCTACTCATTGCGGTCCACTCGACTGTCGAATGTACCCACCTAGTGATTGTTCGCGAGCTGGCAACTTAGTTGCCTTTATTCTAGGGAATTACACAGGTGACTGCAGGGGTATACTACAGTACCTAGGAAAAACATCGGGACATGATTTGCAGAGTATACCCAGAGGGTGCTTCCATGTTCGAGTTTCACTTGCACCAGTAAGTTTCTCTAGTGTTGGCTGGTGTAATTGTTCTTCCAACTAGATAGTGTTTTTCTTGCTTTATCTTGTAGGAAATTTTCTAGTGTGTGTTTTTTTTCAAATGTTAGTAAAAGCCTTATTGTGTCATTTATCTTCTCACAAAGTGGAATAACAAGAGCTCTTTCGGTCGTGAAGGCTTCAGGGTCTATCGTCGGTTACTTTGGATCCACCATCGCCATCGTTACGGAGAATACTTGACCAACAAGGGTCATTTGAAGCGATCGGGCCGCAGGAAACTGTGCCCAAGATATCTTTGAGAGGAGAACACTCGAATCTATAGGAACCTATTGTTTCTGACCTTGGAGTGGAACATTTTGGGCCAGCCAACAATCCGATCATTGACTTGTTGGCACCACTCTTGATACAAGTTGTCCCTCTAAGGATAACGCATCACGAGCATCGGATATTCTTGCAAGAAGCTATGGAAGCAAATGTTTCTACTTCGTCAAGGAGTCCTCACACTCCCTCAATGACTTCCACCACAGGGGGAATTTCGCCTCCTAACCCATCTTCGCCAGTTCGGACCAACATGGTCTCAACCACCTCTACTTCAGGCATTGGTCCGATTACGTCTATGGTGGCAATCACTGCTCCATTCACATAGAGTGCGACGGGTCCTTTGTTTTCATACAAGATGCCCGGCTTTGATACAAACTCCATCCTCACCTACTCCACCCTACAGACCATGGGTTTGGGGGTAGGGAGCTCAAATGCTCCTTTTAAAGGGTCCATGGGGGGCACCTCAACCCCCTATAACATTATCCCTTACGGTGGAGGTCATATACCTCCTTCGTCCCCCTCGCTCGGTGGTGCTCCCCAGCAACCCGTCGGGTCAAACATGAACTCCAGCTTGTTTGGAGAAGGTAGTCTAGGACCTTCTTCCTACACCACACCAGTGGGTTCAATGCCATTCTCTTTGTTCGGCACGTCTAGTAATAATTCTTTCTCGTCAGTTGTCGTCTCGTTTGGGGGAAAACTTGGTTTTGGACAACAGAATCATGTGAATTGTACTATTCCTACACAGGGGGAAAACACAGGAGTCTTCTCCTCACAAGGACTCTAGAATCCGTGGCAGAGATCAGTTCCCTCGTAAGGGATGTCGACTAGGGGAAACCCCTTCCATGGTCAACGAAACCTTAAGCAAGTCTCAGTACCTATGCACGTCGAATCAGTAGGGGGAAACCCTTTCCAGAATCTTTGGAACACAACACAGTGAGAAATCCCTGCCCAACCCTCAACGTCCAATTACAGGAATCAACCGATGATGTCCCAAAAAATGCAGTATCCATACGGTGGATAAGGAAATGGTATTTACCAGAACCCTGGTCAGCATTCCAACTTTTCCTAATAGCCTAGTGCCAGTCAAACTCCAGGCTCCTTTCTTCCTATATATAGTCAAAAACCCAAGCTACTATTTCTGGCGATGTTACATTTTCCAGACTTGTCAAGGTTGTTAAATGACCCAATTTTTCATGATCTACATTAGCATCCCATGTCAACTAAGTTTCCCTTGACATTCTGAAGTTTGAAGGTAAGCCTTGCGAAAATCCAGGTGATCACGTGATGAGTTTCCACCTATGGTGCTTTTCAAACTCATTGTGATATGACTTTGTACAGTTGCGCTTGTTTAAACGCACTCTTATCGGGGGTGCCATGAAATGGTACATCGAACTCGACCGCTCAAGATACTCTTACTTTAGCGATTTGGCGATGGTTTTTCTGAACCATTTCCAACTACCTGTGAGATACGATGTCAGCACTGAATTGTTTGCCAAATTTGAGCAGACAAAAGCCGATCATATCTCGGATCACATCTGAGAAAGGCGACATTGGAAGAGTTTGATAAAAGTATAGGTCCCACCAGCTTTCCTGCTGGAGTGGTTCCTTAAGTCTTTGGTACCTAAGTTATCCAAGGATGTTTCAACGTCATGAGTGTTTTTAGAGGAGGAGGTGATAATGAGAGAACAACATCTTGAACTAATATACTCTCAGTCTGGTTTACTCTATGAGATTTTTCCAGATGCGCCACGGTCCATTCTTGACAAGTCCAGACACAAGTGTGGACCACATGTCGATCGTATATTTGGTTCAACACAAGTAAATACCACTGTTTAGTTGTCAAATCGATTGCAACAATTGTCAATACAGCAAACAACAGCTAGCCAGACCTCCGGTTTGGCTGCTCCCCCTACCCAAACGTCGGATGTACACAGTGTGCAGTTGATGAACCCGAAGGCAAACCAGCATCCTGACGGAAAGAAAAACCAATGAAACAAGAAGGGTAAGGGGGATAAGAAACCCACCAACAATGTTGGTCAGGGTAACACAGAGAAGAGAAATTTGAAGTATCTGTGTAACCTTTGCATGGAAGACCATCTGACTCACCTGTGCCCTCAGCTTGTAGAGGCCCAAAATTTATTGGCGCAACAACATCTTGTTGTGTTAAAGAACCCATTTCCACATGGGAAAAATATGACTCAAGCCTCTTCGAAAGTGGATAGGGGTTGTCAGGGACCCCCTCCGTCTTCTAGTAATCCCTTCGTCATGAAAGTTTATATGATAAAAGGTGATGCTTACATAGAAACTAGGGCACCCTATTACGGAATGTCAAAAAAATGTTGAAAAGGTAAGGAGACTGTAAACCTGTTTGTTCCTCTCCAGATTGAGAAGATGATGGGAAAAACAATGACATGCATCCTGAAATGGGAGTTCAATAAATATTCGCATAATCCAAATGAGAGGGCTACCCATAATTACTCTGTGGTGTAGGATTTGTCACAAACCCCTTACACGATGTCTACTTTGGAGGTCCTCCAGAGTTTCCCTTTGCAGAGAAAGCCTCTGTTGTCTTCTTTGGGATCTGTTGAGACCTGTAATCCAGGAATGATCATGCCTTGATATGATTGGCTTGAAACCTCGTCTCCCTTACCACGTGGCATTTCAGATAGTAGTGGCTCACCCCACAAAACCTTTTATAAGGAATATTTTATGTGCGGTGGTTGATGAGGACACCTCGACTTGCATGATGTCATTGGTGTGTTGGAAGGCCATTGGCCAACCTATTTTGTCTCTGTCACCTACTCTACTTACTGCTTTCAACGTTATTTCTTTCATACCACATGGAATCATTCCTTCTTTCCTCGTTCAGTTAGGAGGGAATACCGTGTGCGTCGAAGTTGAAGTGGTTGATGCACCTATCGAATACAACCTTCTATTAGGAAGGAGTTGAACCTATGCAATGCATGCAGTGGTTGCCATAGTTTTTCGGGTCTTTTTTTTCCACATGAGGGTTGAATCATAACCATTGAGTAGTTTTCCTTCTCCAGGCCTGACCCTTCATTGGGGGCATCCATGGTTCCGATGATTGATAACACTCAGCCTGACATCGTCAGACAGTCTACCCCATTGTCTGGTGTAGCAGAGGAATCATTTCAGAAACCATCAAAGCATCCATAGTCATATAAAGAAGTGTTGAAAGACACAGAAGGCATAGGTAAAAAATCGAGTCTTGATGCTGAGTTGTTTGAAGTTGAAAATCAAAAGATGGGCCAAACCTATATTGATCCTATAAATACATATATGGAGAAATTTTTTAATACAGGATATTTTTCCATTGCTAGTATTTTTCCTATGGTTCAGATCTATCAAATCTTATGTAAGGAAAATCAGGTTGGAAATTATTCTCAAGCACGAGTAACAGATTTATTTCTGAGTTTCATCACAGACAGTGGAAGAACAGAGCCACTAGATCAACTGTTGGATTGGCTGCATTGGCATTTTTCCATTACCTAGCTGAGAAATGATTGCAGTAGGTTAGGTAGTAGTTTTGAATAAGCTCAACTCCTTGAGCATCCCTTTCAACAATTTTTCAAAATTCAGCTTTCTGTTTTCAGTTTGATGTAGTACAAGTTGCATAATAAGATTGTGGGATCAGCCCATGGATAAGGCTCTGACTTACGAAACCTGAAGATCTAAGATTCTTGACACCTCCTCAGAAGATGTCATCCCCAGTTGGAGCCTATGTTAGTATCCTATAATGATAGGAAACCTGATCGTCCAGATATGATTGGTGGGTATCATAATGAACTTCATGGCTTGCTGGTCTTACTGTCTATTTGACCTAAAATTTTCCAAGTTATTTTCATTAGGTAATAACAATGGATCACTAGATGAATGATTTTTGAGTTAGAGATATTCAAGAAGAGATTTGGACTTTCTTTTTCAAATAAGTGATGAGTCTTTACTTTTATTAGAAAAGCTCTAAAATTTCACTTTTGGCAGCTAAGGGCGTTTTCTCAAAGTATTCTAAGCTAGCGAAAATTGTCTCTTTCAGTACCTAAAATGGTATGTGTGAGGCGTTTTAAGATGTCGAAAGAATAGATTCGGTTAACGATCAACCTGTCCCATCGGATTCTCAAACTTCCATCGGTAGACAGCATCATTATCTCAAGTGCTGCCAAAATCAACTGAAATCAAATCATAATACGATCCGGGCAAGTGATTGTTTCTCTATTATGATTATTTAATGATATATGTTTAACCCTAATCTAGTAGATCCGATCACCATAAGTTCACATCATTTTTTTTCCCGATCCATCACGTGGTTTTTTCCATCTTGATCCAATGATACAATCATCACTATGATTGGTTTTCATTCTTTATCAAGGGTTTTCATTCAAACCTTTTTCCCCATACCACGCATTTTCCTTCGCCCGAAACTTCAATTCATCCCATATCACTGCCACTGTATCTCTCCACTCCTTCTCTCGAACTTCAATTCATCCCCTATCAGTGCCACTGTATCTCCCCATGTTCGATTTTGTTGTAGTGCGGGTATTGACAACCGTTATTGCAGATGAAGAAGGGAGGAAATTTGCTCAAGAAGGAGCTCAGTGACATAACTTATCTGGAATCTCACCCTGAGATTTTCCAGATGTTTAGAGACGTTGGCTGCTACAGATTCTATGAAAAACTCCAAGGATTTTATCAAGGTGTGGCTGAAGCATTTGCATTGACCTTTGACGGAGCCAAAGCCAAAATTGGAACAATTGAGGTACAGGTTGATGAAGCAATTGTTGCAGAAGTGAAATAAATGCCAAGGACTGGTGAAATATGGTTCAAGTCAACCACTATCAAATACATTGAGTTCAGGTCTTATCTCAAACCCGAACACAAATGTATCACTTTGAAAAAGGATATCCCTAGATCCTACATGGAAGAGAAGTGGCAACATCTGCTCAAAGCCATCCAAGTATGCATAACGTGTGAAGGCAGATATAGCATAGTAATGTTCTACCACTTCAAGCTCATGAATTATTTCACAGGGAGATGTCCTCTGAATCTGCCCTTCTACCTTCACAAAAGTCTTACAAAGATGACACACCAGGTCTAGGCCATACCTAGCAAGGTGCAGAGTAGATTTTCCCATCACAGTCTTATCAAACTCATAGTGTTTCAAGAATTGCAAAAGAGGGATAGGAGTTGGGAGTATCTTCTTTTCTGGGGTGAATTTGAACCAGAACCCCAACCCAAGGACCAGAAAAAGACTTCACTCATTAAGTTTTCAACACCAAAGAGAAGTAAAAGGAAAAGGAGAGCCATTTCCCCAGTAATTATAGAGGGCCCAACTTCTTCTTCCAAGTCTAAGAAAGCCAAGAAGATGCTTTTTTTTAGCCAAGATACAGAAGGGAAAACAAATGCCTCTGGTAAAAACATTTTGAATTTGCCTTATACAGATTCAAACGAGGATTTAGAGCCAGGGGAAGGAGAGGTTCCTGAATAGGTTGTCTTCGAATAAGCACCTTTTTTCATCAGAGTTCCCAGACTTGGAGATTCCTGAAACATCAACCAGCAGGCACAGCAAGGTCAGCAAACCATCGAAGATTGAAAAACTCCAAGAAGAAATAGTAGAGATGAAGATGCTTGAGAGGGTCATCAAATCCCAAAACCAGACTATAAGAAATACCTTAGATGATGTAAGGGATTGTTTTGAAAGATTAGCTAAAATGCATGTAAAAGAACAGAAAAGGAACAAGAAATTTCTCAAGGAAAATCGCAAATTGCTTAAAATGATTAAAGGTTTGAGGGCCAAACTAAGGCTAAAAAATCCTAAGCCGAGAGCACATTCTGATTTAAGAGATCTAGTTGAAGCTGCTGAGAACCTAAACGAAGACCCTAAGGAATAGATAGGTCGAAGAAAATATATTTTTGCAGTTTTGAATAGGGGTGGAGAACTCATATTTTTCGGCAGCTTATTTGTTTTCCTAAAGGCGTTGTTAGCTACCGAAAGCTACGCTTTCAATAGCTAACCCTTTCCTATTTTACACCTGTAAGCTACCGAAAGCGTAAGGGATGACAAAATGTTCATATTTTGCACAAAACAAAGTTTTTGGTGTCCAGATTTTGTGAAAGGGGTTCCAA
Source organism: Picea sitchensis (assembly GCA_010110895.2). Classification (NCBI taxonomy): domain Eukaryota; kingdom Viridiplantae; phylum Streptophyta; class Pinopsida; order Pinales; family Pinaceae; genus Picea; species Picea sitchensis. The sequence goes on along the minus strand of SNQJ01S0114193.1, from coordinate 28,331 downwards.
ATGAAAGATAAAGATCAAAGGGATACAGATCATCACCTTTTTCAAGTTTTGAGGCAGGTAT
>SNQJ01S0114192.1:72812-91297 GCA_010110895.2 Picea sitchensis | reverse complement strand
TGGAGGTTGCCCCCTCGAAGAGGCCTGTGAACATTGCTATCTGAATCAAGTGCTATTTCTGTTCAAGTGCTATTTCTGTTGCTATTTCATATATCGTTTCTGTGTATTGAGAATATTATGCTGGATATTTTGCTGTTATTATGTGATTTCTAGCATTTCGTCTCTGTTCTGCATATTTTATATATCTGGTATCTTGCATTGCAGATCCCCCTCATGTAAAAGATCTTTGTATCTTGTTTTGATTTGGTAAGAGTAGAAGACGAGTATACGCAAGTAGAGCAGATAGAGAGGGAGCCGAGACTTTGTTATAGTCCGCACTCAAACACCTTTGTACATGAATTCTATATTAATACAAACAACAGTCGTTCCTGCATGTTATTATGTGTTTGTGTGAATGTCTTTATGTGTGGTGATTATATGCTGTGAATGTATGCTGTAGATGTGCATTTGCAGGGACAGATAGATTTTTCTATCTATTGGGTTCTTTGATTTCAGGTTTGGGTTTCTTTGTGGCTTCATGCCAAGAGGGTGTGACAAAATGTTGCGGGTTCTGAGAGCCAGTGCGTAGAGTGCACTTACAATTCTGCGGAATTCAGACAAGGACGTTCCAGGAGGGCGCACCAGCTGAATATTAAACTCAGGGAAAGGTCTCAAGGTTGTTGAACACCTTGGAGACAGGAATGTGTAGAGGAAAGGCACATAAGGAGGTAGAACCACTGAGGGTTCTATAGAGCTCTTCCAAGAGGGCACTGAGAAAAATCACAGAGTGTAGAGGACAATTCCATCGTGGGTTCAAGGAGAAATCAGAATCACTAAGGATTCTGGAAGCTCTGCCAAGAGGGAATTGAGTAGTTGCTAGAGTGCACAACAGAACTCGGGTTTGAGTTCATTAAGGGGAACAAAATCATTATGGGATTCTGTGAGGAGAAACTATGCCAGGAGGGCATTGAGTGGATGTGCAGATAGAGCACAGGAAAGAACTCTTTCAAGTTTTGGAACAAAGAAGGGTCCAGGAGAGGATCTTCACAGGGTTGCTAAACACTCTGCAGGCTCAGCAAGGAGTTGCTTGATCAAGAGACTGCAAATAGGGCATCATATCCTCCATCTGAGGGAGAAGGAAAAGGGTTAAGTCCCTTATAAGTCTGAGCAGCAGACAAGCTCAGGACAGATAACATTTTCATGTGTCTAGAGACTCTGCAAGGAGTGCAGGATTCAGGAATCATTTCACAGGTTCAGAGAGAACAAAGTCCAAGGGGGAAAGATACCCTGTAGGAACCATAGAGGTCAAAGAATCCTATGAGGATTCAAAGAGAAGAGAAGATCAGGAGGAAAAGTCCCTTGGTGGATAAGAGCGACAACTACAAGCTAGTGCAGAGATAGAAGAAACCTTTCACGGTTTCAAAGGAGGATAAAGCCCGGGAGAGGCAGAGGACTACAAATCAGTGTAGAAGCCAAAGGAAACCTTTCAAGGTTTCATAGAAGGGAAGCTCAGGAGGGCGATTGTTTTCATACACAGAGCCTGCAAGTATTCGTAGAGGCTAGAAGAAGACCCTTTGGAGGGTTTGAGTTTGAGGAAGCTCAAGAGGGGAAGTGTCTTCAAGACTGCAGATAGAAGTCGTGAGTGCAGGATTCATAGCAGGAGAAAAATTCGAGGCCTTTTGATATTTGGAAAATATTCCAAGGTTCAGGAAGAAAGCGTAAGCTCAACAAGGAGAACAGTTGTCGTTGGATTAGGCTGAGGACAAGATTTGGACCATTGAAGTTTCACGTCCAAGTAGCAGTGCATGAGAGTGTACAAGAGAAGAAGATCTGGACCATCAGATCTCATGCAGATACCCGATAGCCATCGAATCTGTTGAAAGGAGCACAAGGTTTAAATCCTCGCAAGAAGAGGAGAGGACCTGAAAAAGTCCTGAAATATTGGATGTATCGAGATCTTAGGTTTCAGAATTTTGGAAGTTCTCAAGACCACAGACTGGGAGTCTAGAGGTCACGGGTCATGAAATCCTAGAGGAATCAGGGTTGCCCAAGTAGGAGGACACGTGGAAGTGGTCAAGATATCGGGAAAATCCCCAAAAGAACTATTTCGGTACTTCGGGTACCAGAAGCTTGAAGGTGATGGGGGTCGCGAAATCCTGGAACACGAAACCCTAAAACACTGAAGGAACAAGGGGGACATCGATATTTTGGATAGTGAGAAGTCTAAGGAGAAAGGACTGGGAGAACCTTGTATCACGGGATTGTGAAATGAAAAATCTTGAAGGCATGGAAGGAACACAATAGAAGGCCAACGTTTCAACATTCATGAGATCGAGAATTCGTTAGTCCTAGAGACAAGGAATCCGGGTACTTGGGAATTGAAAATCTCGGAGAAGACTGCGGTCATATGGAAAGAGGTCACATGGGCCAAATATTGGCCAGGGATTAATCATCATGGTAAAGCAATTTTGGTAGATTGGCATTTTGTCATCGGGAGATCGAAGATTCAAGGGCTCTCGGCATCCGGACTCAAGGAGTCCCGAAACCCAAAACTCCATTTCGGGAAAAGTTCACGGATGTGTATAGAGGCCGTGAGGAAGATAAAGGACCTACGGATCAGGTTCGTGAGGTCTCAAAGAAGGCCAAAGAGCCATTTCGGTTATGCTAATCCAAAGGATAGAATGATCCTTAGACCGGGAGGTTGTGAAGAACCTATTGAGGCAGGGGGTGTTGCGTCAATTATGGTATCAGAGCTGATACTTTCGCCTCTATATTTCAGGTGGAAGAAAAAGAGAGGGGACTGTCACTTTGTTTATAGATAGAGGAGAGACAGAAGGAGAAATTCTGATGACAACAGGTGGAATCAGAATCAGAGGTTCATCTGTATAAAGAAGGTGAATAAAGACAGAGTAGTGTAGCTCTATGGTGATTGTTTGTAGGTACGCAACAGTTGAGAGACAGTCAGGAGGACTGTAGGAGATGCTGGAAATGTTTAAAGTTGCAGAGTGATAGCAACATATTTTCCAGGAGAGTAGATAGATAGCAGGAAGATGGCTACTGAAGGCTATAAGTGGAGTCAAAGAGAGGACTGACAGCAGGAGGAGAATGCTGCAAGGGATAAAGAACTTGTCGAGATCAGGGCAAGGATGGATGAGCTTGCACTATAGGTGCAACAGGATACAAGGTCACGATGGGTATATGAATGGCCCATCAGAACGAAGGTAAAATGGCCCTTCAGGATGAAGGTAAAATGATCAATCAAGGCATTGATGGCCAAAAGACAACAGAGGATGTTGAGAAGATGGTTGAGGCATGCTGAAAACCTCAAAAAACCATAGGAGGAAGTGGTTCAGGTATGTGAACCAGAAGCTGGGAATAATCTCGGTGATAATGATGAGGGTGAGAGATCAGCAGAAGATCTCATAAGCTGTCAGGTGGGCAGATATGAAGGTTCAGACTACCAAGAGGGCAGGACATAAATTTCCAACTTCCAAGAGGGCAATGAGATGAGATCATTGCAGGATCTCATAGACTGTCAAGAGGATATCTAGGGAAATTCTTATTTCCAAGAAGGCGATGATATGGGATCCAATGATCTCATAGACTGCCAGGAGGGCAGCAGAGAAATCCCAATTTTCCAAGAGGGCAAGGGAGAGCAGATGAGCTCAGAGCTAAATTCATATTATCAAGGACAACTAACAGAGGAGGATCAGGAGAACATTTTGATGATTGGGGGAATTGGAATATTCCTGCCATTTAGCCAAGATGAGGTAAAATTTTGTGTTGTCGATGCAACAACAATAGCAAGAGAAGGACAACCAGTTGTGACTGTCAAAGAAAAATTAGAGTAGACATTAGAGGCTTCCCAAACAGAGGAAGAAGATGAGCATTCCGAGGAATGGCTCAATATTTTCAGCCAGGAAGCTGAAAAGACTACAGCATTGAAGCTTGAAGAATCAGAAGAAGAAGAGGTAGAGAACATAAGATTTTCTGATTTGTGTGAGCAGATTGAAACCCTGGAGAGAAGGGTGAGGGTGCAGAGCTTGCACATCCAACAAGTTAAGTTGGAAGCAGTTGAAGGGAAATTCTAGGCTGAGGAGAAGCTGGACACATAACAGCAAGAGGAATGGCAGTAGCAGCACTGTCATATGAAGAGGTTGAACATCAGGTCAGTCAAGAGAAGACTGCAGAGAAGAGTGAAACAGGGTGGACACTTAGTTCCACATAGGGAGAAGTGACAGTCAAGTTGTCAAAGAGGGAAGCTGAGAAGTAGCTCAGTAATGAAATAGCAGAATGGGAATCTGCAACAGGGTGGCAAGTTTAGACCACAGAGGATGAAGAAGATGGCATGGGAGATCATGGTGATCTAGCCATTTGCAGAAAGAAATTGTAGCAGAGGATACTACATGAACAGAGCCAGCCATTGGAGCAGCTGGACGAGGAAATAGAGAAAATTAGAAGGTTGATGTTGAAGTCATCACAAGAGACTACTAGCAAGGAGAAGTTGAGCAGAAGGTAAATAGTAGTAGCAACAGAGGAGTGGAAGTAGCAGCAGCAATAGGGTAGTGGAGCAGAGAGACAACTCCAAAGAGTTGTTTAGGATCCAGGAGCATTTCAACAACGAGGTTGGAGAGCTCATGAGTAGGAGCTCATGAATTTTTTGCAATAGAGGAGTATGATGCAGGAGCATTGCTCCGACCGGCCATGCGCCAACCATCCAGCCCACTCAGTGCATTCAAAGTGTGCATTCAAGGAAGAGATGCACCAACCCTCTCACATTTTGAATTTGAATTAAGTGTAATTAAGTTGTAAGGCCGTGGAGCCATAGAGCCATTCCTTTGAGAAGGCATTAGGTAGAAGTAGCCTTTAATGGTTGTAAGGCTGAATCTAGCTCTGATCTGGACTAGACAACCAATTCAATGTAAAATTCAATGTAATTGTATAGAGTAGGTGAAGACGGAGGGAAGATATTGAAGAAACCCCTCATGTAAAATATCTTTGTATCTTGTTTTGAGTTGGTAAGAGTAGAAGGAGAGTCTACGTAAGTAGAGAAGATAGAGAAGGAGCCGAGACTTTGTTATAGTCCCCGCTCAAACACCTTTGTACAGGCATTCTATATTAATACAAACAACAAGTGTTCCTTCATGTTATTCTGTGTTTGTGTGAATGTCTTTATGTGTGGTGATTATATGCTGTGAATGTATGTTGTAGATGTGCATTTGCAGGGACATATAGATTCTGCTATCTGTTGGGTTCTTTGATTTCAGGTTTGGGGTTCTTTTTGGCTTCATGCCAAGAGGGTGTGACAAAACACTACAGGTTATGAGAACGAGTGCATAGAGTGCACTTCCAATTCTACATAATTTGGACAAGGACGTGCAAGGAGGGTGCACCAGCTGAAATCTTAAACTCAGGGAAAGGTCTCAAGGTTGCTGAACACCTTGGATACATGATTGTGTAGAGGGAAGGCATAGAAGCAGGTAGAACCAGTGAGGGTTCTATAGAGCTCATCTAGGAGGGATTTGAGCATAAGCACAAAGTGCAGAGGAGAATTCCATCGTGGGTTCAAGGAGAAATCATAATCACTAAGGATTCTAGAATCTCTACCAGTAGGGCATTGAGAAGTTGCTAGAGTGCACAAAGGAACTTGGGTTTGAGTTCATTAAGGGGAACATAACAACTGTGGGATTTTGTGAGGAGAAACCCTGCCAGGAGGGCATTGAGTGGATGTGAAAATAGAGCACAGGAAAGAACTCTTTTGAGTTCTGGAATAGAGAAGGGTCCAGGAGAGGATCTTCACAGGGTTGTTGAACACCCTGCAGGCTCAGCAAGGAGTTGCTTGAGCAAGATACTGACAAGAGGGCATTAGATTCTCCATATGAGGGAGACGGAAAAGGATTAAGTCCCTTAGAATTCTGAGCAGTAGACAAGCTTAGGACATATAGCACCATCATGTGTGCAGAGACTGGAAGGAGTGCAGGAGTCGGGAATCCTTTCATGGGTTCATAACAAACATAGTCCAAGGGGGACAAAGACCTTGTAGGAACCACATAGGTCAAAGAATCCTATGAGGATTCAAAGAGAAGAGAAGCTCAGTAGGAAAAGTGCCTTCATGCACAAGAGCAACAACTGCAAGCCAGTGCAGTGATAGAAGAAACCTTTCACTGTTTCAAAGGAGGATAAATCCCAGGAGAGGCAGAGGCCTGCAAATCAGTGCAGAAGCCAAAGGAAACCTTTCAAGATTTCAGAGAAGGGAAGCTCAAGAGGGAGAGTGTTTTCATACACAGATCTTGCAAGTAATTGGAGAGGCCGGAAGAAGACCCTTTGGAGGGTTTGAGTTCGAGGAAGCTCAGGAGGGGAAGCGTCTTCAAGACTGCAGATAGAAGCCACGAGTGCAGGCTTCATAGTAGGAGCAAAGGTCGAGGAATTTTGATATTTGGAAAATCTTCCAAGGTTCGGGAAGAAATCATAAGCTCAACAAGGAGCACAGCTATTGTCGGATCAGGCTGAGGACAATATCTAGACCATTGAAGTTTCACGTCCAAGTAGCAGTGAAAGAGAGTGTACAAGAGAAGAAGATATGGACCGTCAGGTCTCATGCAGATACCCGATAGCCTTTGGATCTATTGAAAGGAGCATGATGTTTAAATCCTCACAAGCAGAGGAGAGGACCTGAAAAAGTCCCAAAATATTGGATGTACTAGGATTTCGGGTTTCGGAATTTCAGAAGTTTCGAAGACAACACACTGGGAGACTAGAGGTCACGGGTCGTGAAATCCCAGAGGAATCAGGGTCATCCAAGTAGGAGGACACGTGGCAGTGATCAAGATATCAGGAAAATCCATGAAAGAACTATTTCAACACTTCAGATAGCCCGAAACATTGAAGGCCTTTTGATATTTGGAAAATCTTCCAAGGTTCGGGAAGAAAGCGTAAGCTGAACAAGGAGCACAGCCGCCGTCAGATCAGGCTGAGGACAATATCTGGACCGTTGAAGTTTCACATCCAAGTAGTAGTGCAAGAAAGTGTACAAGAGAAGAAGATCTGGACTGTCAGATCTCATGCAGATACCCAATAGCCATCAGATCTGTTGAAAGGAGCACGAGGTTTAAATCCTCGCAAGCAGAGGAGAGGACCCGAAAAAGTCCCAAAATATTGGATGTATCGGGATTTCGGGTTTCAAAATTTCAGAAGTTTCGAAGACAACAGACTGGGAGACTAGAGGTCACGGGTTGTGAAATCCAGGAGGAATCAGGGTTATCCAAGTAGGAGGATACGTGGCAGTGATCAAGATATCGGGAAAATCCCTGAAAGGACTATTTCGGTACTTTGGTACCCCGAAACATTGAAGGAACAGGGGGGACATCGGTATTTCAGATATCGGGAAGTCTAAGGAGCAAGGACCGACAGAACCTTGTATCGCAGGATCAAGAAATGTGAAATCCTGAAGGTGTGGAAGGAACGCAATGGAAGGCTAATGTTTTGGCATTCAGGAGATCGGGAATTCAGAAGTCCTAGAGACAAGGAATCCGGGTTCTTGGGAATTGAAAATCCCAGAGAAGACTGCAGTCATATGGAAAGAGGTCACATGGGCCAAATATTTTCCAAGGGCTAATCACCGTGGTAAATCCATTTCGGCAGATCGACATTTCGGCATCGGGAGATTGAAGAGTCAAGGGCTCTCGGCATCAGGACTCAAGGAGTCACGAAACCCCAAACTCCATTTCGAGAAAATTTCACGAACGTGTACAGAGGTCATGAGGAAGGTAAAGGACCTGTGGATTGGGTTCATGAGGTATTAAAGAAGGCTAAAGAGCCATTTTGGTTGTGCAGATCCAAAGGATAGAATCATTCTTAGACCGGGAGGTTGTGTAGAACCTGCTGAGGCAGGGGGTGCTGCGTCAATTGTGGTATCAGAGATGATACTTTCGCCTCTAGATTTCAGTTGGAAGAACAAGAGAGGGGACCATCACTTTATTTATAGATAGAGGAGAGACAGAAGGAGAAATTCTGATGACAACATGTGGAGTCAGAATCAGAGGTTCATCTGTATTTAGCAGGTGAAGAAAGACATAGTACTGTAGCTCTGTGGTGATTGTTTGCAGGTACGCAACAGTCGAGAGATAGTCAGGAGGACTCTAGGAGATGCTGGAAACACTCAAAGTCACAGAGTGATAGCAACATATTTGCCAGGAGGGAAAATAGACAACAGGAAGATGGATACTGAAGGCCATAAGCGAGGTCAAAGAGAAGACCGCCAGTAGTAGGAGAATGCTACAAGGGATAAAGAACTTGCCGAGATCAGGGCAAGAATGGATGAGCTTACATTGCAGGTGCAATAGGATACAAGGTCACTATGGGTATATGAATGGCCCATCAGGATGAAGGTAAAATGGCCAGTTAAGGCATTGATGGCCAAACGACAGCAAAGGCTATTGAGAAGATGGTCGAGGCATGCTGAAAACCTCAACAAAACAGAGGAGGAAGTGGTTCAGGTATGTGAACCAGAAGCTAGGAGGAATGTCAGTCATAATGATGAGGGTGAGAGATCAGTAGAAGATCTCATAAGCTATCAAGTGGGTAGAGATAAAGGTTCAGACTGCCAGGAGGGAAAAACATAAATTTCCAATTGCCAAGAGGGCAATGAGATGAGATCGTTGCGGGATCTGATAGACTGTCAAGAGGATAGCTAGGGAAATTCATATTGCCAAGAAGGAAATGAGATGGGATCCGAGGATCTCATAGAATTCCAGGAGGGCAGTAGAGAAATCCCAATTTCCCAAGAGGGCAAGGGAGAGCAGATGAGATCAGAGCTGAATTCATATCAGCAAGGACAACTGATAGAGGAGGATCAAGAGAACATTTTGATGATAGGGGGAATTGGAATATTCCTGCCATTTAGCGAAGATGAGGTAAAATTTTGTGTTGTCGATGAAGCAACAACAAAAAAAGAAGGACAGTCAGTTGTGACTGTCAAAGAAAATTTTTAACAAACATTAGAGGCTGCCCAAACAAAGGAATAAGATGAGCATTCTGAGGAATGACTCAATATTTTCAGCCATGAAGCTGAAAAGACTACAACATTGAATCTTGTAGAAGAAGAAGAAGAAGAGGCAGACAACATAAGATTTGTTGATCTGTGTGAGCAGATTGAAACCATGGAGAGAAGGGTGAAGGTGCTGAGCTTGTACATCCAACAAGTTAAGTTGGAAGTAGATGAAGGGAAATTCTAGGCTGAGGAGAAGCTGGAAGAAGATGGACACATACCAGCAAGAGTAATTGTAGTAGAAGCACTATCAAATGAAGAGGCTGAACAATAGGTTAGTCAAGACAAGAGTGCAACAGGGTGGACACTTAGTGCCACACAGGGAGAAGTGACAGTCAAGTTGTCAAAGAGGGAAGCTGAGCAGCACCTCAGTAATGAAATAACATAATGGGAATCTGCAATAGGGTGGAAAGTTTAGGCCAAAGAGGATGAAGAATATGGCATGGTAGATCATGGTGATCTTCCCATTTGTAGAAAGAAATTACAGCAGAGGAGACTGCATGAACAGAGCCAACCATTGGAGTAGTTGGACGAGGAAATAGAGAAGATCAGAAGGTTGATGTTGAAGTCAACACAAGAGACTGCCAGTAGGGAGAAGTCGAGTATAAGAGAAACAACAGCAACAACAGCGGAAGTTGTAGCAGCAACAGGGTAGTGGAGCAGAGAGACAACTCCAAAGAGTTGTTTGGGATCTAGGAGGATTTCAACAATGATGTTGGAGAGCTCATGAGCAGGAGGTCATGAATTTTTCGCAACAGAGGAGTATGATGCAGGAGCATCGCTCTAGCCAACCATGTGCGAACCAACCAACCCACTTAGCACATTCAAAGTGCGCATTCAAGGAAGAGAGGCGCCAACCCTCTCACATTTTGAATTTGAAATAAGTGTAATTAAATGTTGTAAGGCCATGGAGCCATAGAGCCATGCCTTTGAGTAGGTGTTAGGTAGAAGTAGCCTTTAATGGTTGTAAGGCTGAAACTAGCTCCGATCCGGACTAGACAACCAATTCAATGTAAAATTCAATGTAATTGAATAGAGTAGGTGAAGATGGTGGGAAGAGCTCGAAGAGCTCCCTCATGTAAAATATCTTTGTATCTTGTTTTGAGTTGGTAAGAGTAGAAGGAGAGTCTACGTAAGTAGAGAAGATAGAGAAGGAGCGGAGACTTTGTTATAGTCCCCGTTCAAACACCTTTGTATAGGCATTCTATATTAATACAAACAACAAGTGTTCCTGCATGTTATTCTGTGTTTTTGTGAATGTCTTTATGTGTGGTGATTATATGCTGTGAATGTATGATGTAGATGTGTGTTTGCAGGGACAGATAGATTCTTCTATCTATTGGGTTCTTTGATTTTAGGTTTGGGGTTCTTTGTGGCTTGATGCCAAGAGGGCGTGACAAAACACTGCAGGTTCTGAGAGCCATTGCATAGAGTGCACTTCCAATTCTGTGGAATTTGTACAGGGACATGCCAGGAGGATGCACCAACTGAAATCTTAATCTCAGGGAAAGGTCTCAAGGTTGTTGAACACCTTGGAGATAGGACTGTGCAGAGGGAAGGCACAGAAGGAGGTAGAACCACTGAGGGTTCTATAGAGCTATGCCAGGAGGGAATTGAGCACAAGCACAGAGTGCAGAGGAGAATTCGATCGTGGGTTCAAGGAGAAATCAGAATCACTGAGGATTCTAAAAGCTCTGTCAGGAGGGCATTGAGCAGTTGCTAGAGTGAAAAATAGAAATTGGGTTTGAGTTCATTAAGGGAAACAAAATCATTGTGGGATTATATGAGGAGAAAATCTACCAGGACGACATTGAGTGGATGTGGAGATAGAGCACATGAAAGAACCCTTTTGTGTTCTGGAACAGAGAAGGGTCTAGGAGAGGATCTTCAAAGGGTTGTTGAACACCCTGCAAGCTCAGCAAGGAATTTCTTGAGCAAGAGACTGCCAAGAGGGCATCAGATCCTCCATCTGATGGAGAAGGAAAAGGGTTAAGTCCCTTAGAATTTTAAGCAGCAGACAAGCTCAGGACATATAACACCTTCATGTGTGCAGAGACTCTGAAAGGAGTGCAGGATTCGGGAATCCTTTCATGGGTTCAGAGTGAAAAAAGTCCAAGGGGGACATAGACCCTGTAGGAACCACAAAGGTATAAGAATCCTATGAGGATTCAAAGAGAAGAGAAGCTCAGGTGGAAAAGTGCCTTCATGCACAAGAGCAATAGTTGCAAGCCAGTGTAGAGATAGAAGAAACCTTTCACGGTTTCAAAGGAGGATAAATCCCAGGAGAGGCAGAGTCCTGCAAATTAGTGTAGAAGCCAAAGGAAACCTTTCAAGGTTTTAGAGAAGGGAAGCTCAGGAGGGAGAGTGTTTTCATACACAGAGCCTGGAAGTAATTGCAGAGGCTGTAAGAAGACCCTTTGGAGGGTTTGAGGTCGAGGAAGGTCAGGAGTGGAAGCATATTCAAGACTACAGAAAAAATCCATGAGTGTAGGCTTCATAGCAGGAGAAAAGGTCAAGGCCTTTTGATATTTGGAAAATCTTCCAAGGTTTAGGAAGAAAGCGTAAGCTCAACAAGGAGCACAGCTGCCGTCGGATCAGGCTGAGGACAAGATATAGACCATTGAAGTTTCACGTCCAAGTAGCAGTGGAGGAGAGCATACAAGAGAAGAAGATATAGACTGTCATATCTCAGATCTATTGAAAGGAGCATGAGGTTTAAATCCTCGCAAGCAGAGGAGAGGACTTGAAAAAGTCCCGAAATATTGGACTTTTCGGGATTTTAGGTTTCGAAATTTCAGAAGTTTCGAAGACAGTAGACTGGGAGACTAGAGGTCATGGGTTGCAAAATCCTAAAGGAATTAGGTCCATCCAAGTAGGAGGACACATGGAAGTGATCAAGATATCGGGAAAATACCCGAAAGAATTATTTTAGTACTTTGGGTACCGGAAGCTCGAAGGAGCAGAGGGTTTGCAATGGGGGTCGTGAAATCTCGGAATGTGAAACCCCAAAACACTGAAGGAATATGGGGGACATCGGTATTTCAGATACTAAGAAGTCTAAGGATAAAGGACCGGTAGAACCTTGTATCTTGGGATCGTGAAACGCCAAATACCGAAGGAGTGGAAGGAACGTAATAGAAGGCTAATGTTTTGGCATTCAGGAGATCGAGAATTCAGAATTCGAAATCCGAGTTCTTGGGAATTGAAAATCCTAGATAAGAATGTGGTCATATGGAAAAATGTCACATGGACTAGAGATTGGCCAGGGGATAATCGTCGTGGTAAAGCCATTTCGGCAGATCGACATTTCGGCGTCGGGAGATCGAAGATTCAAGGGATCTCAACATCAATACTCAAGGAGTCCCGAAACCCGAAACTCCATTTTGGGAAAAGTTCACGGACGTGTATAGAGGCTGTGAGGAAGGTAAAGGACCTATGGATCAGGTTCGTGAGGTCTCGAAGAAGGCTGGAGAACCATTTCGGTTCTGTGGATCTGAAGGATAGAACAATCCTTAGACCGGGAGGTCATGCATAACCTGTTAAGGAAGGGGGTGTTGCATCATTTTATGAACAAATTAGCTTGTTAGAAAGGTCTCTTTGAGCTCTATCCTATTGGAAACCTGAATTTTGTTTCTTGAAAGGACATAGTTTTTCACAAATTTGATATTCAAAAAATGTTGTTTAGGCCTTCAAAATTGGCTTGGAAGTTACTAACCTAAAAAACACCAAATGTTTCTGTCAAACTCCACTATTTTCTGAGAATTTTTATTTAAATTTTGTTGATTGGGATGCTGATGTGGCATCTTGATTCCACCAGGTAAATTGAGGTGGTACCATGTCAGTTTTCTAGCCACCCTGGCCTACCTCCTTCTTCCTTATACTTCATCTCATGGCACACATTTTCTAATTTTTTGGTCTCCAAAGCCTCATGACACCTACGTGGCACCAATTTATAGGTTGTGGGAATGGGTGGGTCACATCCAACACATATTCCTTGGTGCCTGCAAACTTGCAAGCCATTATAATCCAATGATGGAGGATATAAGGGGGCTGACGGTGATCAATGATCACAATCATATTTCGGCCCCCCCGACCTACTGACCATTAAAAAAGAGGAGAGTTATGAATTGAAAACTACTTGGTTTCCTTTCCTATGAGGTGGTGTCCTTAGGTGCATTTCTCTCCCCCCGCCCCTCCCTCCTTCCATCACAGTTCCATAGGTGTGGAGTCATGGTTTCGCAGGTCAGGTAGGCACCCTTCGACCATGGCTCCACATCATCTTCCACCTATCACACCTATGATGTGCCACCATGTTGGTACACATGACCCATACCATGTCAGCTAACACAAGGCTTCCACATCATGTTGTTTTTTTTATTTTTGTAGCTTCGTGTTGTTTTCTCACATGACCCTAGGTGTTGGAAATGTGGGAATCATTGTTGGAACCAGATCACACTTTTGGTTTGGTGAAAACCCCCTTATATTTGAATGTGGGATTCATAGGTTTGTGTTGGCAGCCATTTCACTTTTTTAACCTATCTTTATAAGCTGCCTACACAAGTGTTTTGGAACCTTGATTCTCATCGCAATCTTTTGCTCATTCGCACACCTGCCTTTTGTTTTCATTTTCAGGACTGAAAGCGTGAAAACCTTGGTTCGAATTCGTGTCAATAGCATTAAAATCGTCACTGGATTACTATGGTTACTCTTGTCTATGTGTTCATTGCACTTCTAATACAATAATGGTCACACAGTTGGCAAGACACCAAAACCTTTACTCGTTTGGCATTTCTTTTGTGTTGATATGACTTCATTTTTATAAGATTGTGATGATATTATAATGACTGTCATTGAGTCCTTGATACATTGGTGGTTTGATGTTCTATAGTCTTTCAACAAATTCTTTGGCGCATTGGTTTCATGAAAACACATTGACATTGTGGTTAGACCCTTGGTGAAATCATTTCATACAACACATACTTGTTATGATCAAACCCTTGGTGCTGATTTCGAAATATTGTTTTGGTTTTAAATAACACTATTGCTTGTGCAAATAATTCGGGTCGACTCATCATAGTTATCAATGGTTGTTTGATTGGCATCGCTGTTAACATACACCAATGGTGATTTGAATCACCATATGCATCGTTGATTGTACATTTTTGATATGACTGTTTTGCATGGACTGTTTCATTCCACCACCCTCGCACACTTAGGCATTAATGCCTGCCTTCTATCCCGGGTTACCTCTGTTGGTTTTTGGGAAATCCTGAACTTTCGATCCTAAGTATACGCTGTCCAAACCCTTGTCCCTTTACCTGGCTCACTATGTGATCTCTCCTATGGCACCTGTGGTGCACATAGAACCTAATGGCATCCAAACACTCCTGTTATTTGACAATGCTCATGAGGATCTGTAGAAGAGTAGTTGGCTAGTTTTTATCCAAAAGTTTGAGGGTTTCAACCTTTCGGTCGCCCAACAGTTCACCCTCACCTTCGATGGATGTAGGGCTAAGGTCGGAGACATACAGCTCGAGCTAAATGAGGAATTCCTCAGCTCAGCTACATGCTTACTACCTAAAGGACAGAGGTGGTTTAAGAACTCTAAAGTGGACGAGGTGTCATGGATGCTCCTATTCACATCAAGGAAGATTGTTAGTTGTGATAGAGGTATGCCTATCACTGCCATGAAGACTAGATGGCATGATTTATTATCAATTGTTAAGCAATTCGTGACTTGCGAAGGCCGTTATGGTCTGGTGTTCCTTTACCATCTTCGCTTGCTAATGAATTTTATAGAATACCCCCTGAACATGCCTCAATATCTCCTACGCAGTCTTTACAAAATTTCCAAACGATTTAAGCGTGAGAAGGATGATAGCAGCCTTTTCCATCACTGCTTGATCAAAATCATTATCGTTCATCATTTGAATATTAGTGGTGACTGTTGGAAAGCCTTCCTATCAAGGAATGGCATTGTCACTCTTGAGTGTGTCCAAATGGACAAGGTTGTGGTCACTGAAACCCTGGTTGGGCCTTCCCTGCCACCTCCTACACTTTTTCCCCCTGTCAAACCCTTGAATTGCCCCAACATTGACCTACCTGATACCATGGCCGACCCGTGTGCTAAAGACCATACTAAGACTGTTAAAATTCCTGTAAGGAAGAAAGGAAAAGGTGATACTGGTGTCAATAGTAAGGGAAAGAAAAATGCACGATGGATATCTAGATGTGCTTGGAACAAGCCCAAGCAAAACAGTAACCAGAAGCCCATTGTTTTGAGCGAGGACTCGGACTCTCAGATTGAACGTTTCCTAGCCGAGGAATACCTTTACTCTCATGGCCTCTGCTCTGTGGAATCCTATGACTATGTTTCCAACTTACCTCCGTGCCTCAAGAACAACCCCAACTTCCCAGGAATTAAGCTTCACAGTGAAACCCCTAGTAACTTGAAAGAACCCTCGCCTGTAATGCCAAGGCCTGATCAATCATTGTGTACTCAATGTAATTCTTGGCTTGAATGTTATTACACTGATGTTCCCCTGTTACAATCTAAGATTAAATCATTAGAGGAATGATTTATTGTGTTGTCAAAGGAGAACAATAGGCTACAAGCCAACGAGAAGAAACAAAAGACCACCGGTTCAATTGTTTTTAGAAATGTTGAGGAAACAACTGCTTTTGTCAACTCAAAGTTATCTTGACCCAATCATTTCCTACTACCCAGGTATGTATTTCAACATTGATTTTGTTTTATGAGTTGGTTTGGATTAGGGTAGTCGATTGGGTTTGATTTCGTTTAGTTCTGTTCGAATAGATTCAAGAAACGATTTTGTTTTGTTTTGAATGAATATTTTCGTTTTGGATTATGATTGCATTCGATCTCTACAAAAGATTTGTTTGCTAAAATCATGTAGCTATGTTTTGATTGAACCGATTTAACACAATTTGATCATTTCTAGATCAGTATAACGATTGTGTCAGCCCTAAGTTAGTTCGATTCATTTCTGTTTGGTTTGATTCACAAACAATACTGCATGCCTTGAATTAGCATAATTATTTGTGTATGAGTTGGATTAGTATCAAAGACAGGTTTGATACGGCTCTGTTAGTTTGGATTTAAAAAATGATTCTATTGAGTGTTGGATTGACATATTATGTCTATATTGAATTCGTACCAAAGATTTATTTGCTATTCGTTTATAGTCTGTTTCGATTGAAATAGATTCAATTACGATTTTGTTTGTTCTCAATTAGCATAGAAGTTTTGGTTTGTTGTGATGTAAATGATTTTCTTTGTTTTCAATTAGCAATTAAAGATTTGTTTAATAGTTCGAATATATTTCTGTTAGTTTTGGATTGATTTAAAACGGTTCTGTTTTCAAATTAGACCAGCTACAGAATCGTGAGATTCTGTAGCTAGTCTTAAAATTTAGATTTTTGTTAATTTTACAAATAAAACATTATCTAAACTTGTTTATTCTTGTCCACTTTCAGGTGCATACGAATGTCAATGACAAATTGGATATGTTGTGGCAGTTTAGAACGTGCTTTTTATGATGTAGTTTTGTTTTAAGTTGTTAGTCATAGGCAGAAATAGAGACTTGGGAGATTGTTCCCAGATTTTTTGTAAACTGTTTTTGATAATTCCCACAGCGATATTTTACCCCGTGGCCTTTAAATACTTGTTATTTTTTTGTAAAGGACCCATCATCACTGTTGGGAGAACAAGACTATGGATTCATAATGATACAAACTCAAATGGAAGTGGATCTTTTGTAACAGCTTTAGCTTTCAATTTATCATACTTTCGTTCAGGTTTTGTGCATTTTTAATTTGTCATCAAGTCATTGACTACTTTAGATATCAATACTTGTTACAGGTTAATGCGTTGTGATTTAAACTCTGTCCATGTCTTATGTATCTCAGTTTTAGTACAACAATTACTCTATTTCAATTTAATGAATAAAGGTTTATCTTCTTCGTTAATTGAATTGTTCTGTACAAATCTTTGCACAGGGATTTATCTAACTGCGATGATTTGTAAATTATAAGATTGCTATCGTTTTATGTCTTGTTTGTTCTATTATTCATATTCAAAGAGCACTACCGCTTCCTGTTTACAAGAAGCTGGTAGAAAATCTGGTGCAGGTTTACTCCCATCAAAAAGCTAAATCAACTACTGTACACATGACAAATAGGAATCTTTACTTCAGGTCAATTTGTTATTTGTTATTAAATAGTTAATAAATTCGAGAATTCTCACTATTTTAGATAGATACATAGTTCAGTTTTATAGTTAGGATTATTAATGTTCATCTTAGATAGTTTTCATTTTGTTTCTTTCTTATAAAAATTATAAAAAATAAAAAACGATGGTTTCGCTGTCATAAGACATTTTACCAATGATTTTTGCAAATTTAGATCAAAATTTGTATTCTGTAAATGCTATAGATATATAATTGAGATCTGATTCTGTTAATAACTAAACTTTTAATTTCATAGAATTATTATTGTATAATATTAGTTAGTAAATTGTATATATATTTCAGATTTGTATATATATAGTTTGCTGTAGTTGCTTTTTTTATTTAGATTAGTTCCTTTAGTTTAGTTTTATTTCGTTTTCCTAGGACTTAGATCGGCCAACAGAGCTGCTAAACCCGACGAGGTGGATCATCCCAAATGGATTGGGTTATTTAGAAAACCCCGGACTGGATCCACTTCTCTAGTTGACGAGCATTCAATTTCGCCCGTCAACAAATGGCGCTAGAAGGAGGACCAACTGACAAGCTGGCCTTGTAGGAGCCTTTATTTTAAATGTATTCAATTCCCCCATGGCTCCCCAAATCACTGTGTTGGAACATGCTTTCAACTTCTTATTACCCAATGTTCCCAATGAGACAGTCTCTCGCTTGTCCAAACTCACCTTTGATGGTGAAGGCAATATATCTGCTAAAGACCACCTTAACAAGTTTTGGTGCAAATGCATCAAACATGACATCTTAGATTTAAGAGTTTTATGCAGACTTTTCGCTTTTACTTTTAGAGTTCGGATCAAACATTGGTTTGAATCCTTTCCAGCATGTCACATTTTTTATTGGTTTCAATTTGTAGATGAGTTTCTAGATGCTTTTGAAATTTATGATTTCGATCAATTATGTGAAGAATTTCATACTTCGCTAATCAACGGCGATTCATCTTCAGAAGAATTTTTGACAAGAGTCTATCATATCCTCTGTAAATTTTATCTCGATGACATGTCATTGGCATTGAATCTCTTCTATGATGCTTCTATCCCTTCCATCCAGTCATGTTCAGTCACGAATGAAGAACAAATTGCAAATCCTATCACTCAATTGCCAGAACAATCTTCTTCGCAAGAAGAGAAAAATTCTTCCGATAATGTTGAACAAGCCAGGGAGGTAGAATCTATTGATCAGGCTCTTATTGACGAACA
>SNQJ01S0114192.1:46290-72802 GCA_010110895.2 Picea sitchensis | reverse complement strand
ATGCCATTATGACCCTTATCACGACAAGATTGCGCAATGGATGGAGGATTCGTACAACAAGAATATCCAAGGAAATGGTAAGATCATGCTTACTTTGTTTTTAGATGATGAGCATGAAGGTAAGTGTGATATGTTTCTGTCATTTGTTGATATATTACCATTCTTATTAGTAATGCTTGATCTTGTTTCCATTGTAGGATTAGAGTTACTCCGATGGCTACATTGGAAACATGACTTCACGTAGTATCTTGATTTGTTTAATAGTTAGGGAAGGTTTAGGAATAGGTTTTCTTTCATTTTTATTTCTCACTAGTTCTCTTTGTAATAATGTAGTCATGAATGCAAGTGGGTACACCACGAGAACCATAATACGGTTGTTGTCATGGAAGTCCCCTTGATCTTTTTCTCTTTGCTTTTAGTAGAACATTTATTTTCAAAAATGTGGTATCGTCATGAAAATCTTAAATGGAAAGTAAAGAGATAAATGAATTTGAATCAACCCTGACCCAAGGTACCACGAGTAGGACTCCTTTCCCATCAAACAAGATTTTTCTACTTTCTTTCAGGGATTTGTTGCATGAGGTTTTCAGATGCACTTCTGTACATATTTTCTTTGTGTGGATTTATTTTTTCAAATCTTTCTTCGCTGGTGTGTTTTGATTTCTCCCTTATGCTTACCAGTTTTTGTTGTTGAAATACACATACCTGCATCATGAACTGTTCAGACAAAGAAAATAGAGAATTCTTTCACTGAAATGACTGCTGAAAAATTGTCTAAACATCAATTATATGCTTCTGAAATTTACAGCCATGTTGAGGAAAGACTGTTGTTTGAAAGAAGTTAACTGATTTTGATCTATGATTAAAGCCTGTCATGATCATCCATTATCTTCTTACGCTATCCCTGTTCCTTAAGGGAATAACTCAGAAGATGTCTCCCTGCCTTAGAAGGTCAGTTTTGTAAACAAACCATCTCTGAATCTTAATGAAGGACAGTTAATAAAATTCTTTCAAGGTCTGAAAAAATATGTCCAATATATCACAATTTTCAGCGTCTCCCCGCTCGATTAAATATCTTTAAAAAACCAAATAAATCATTAAAGAGTTGTGGGAAGTGCTTGTAAACCCGCCGGGATGCTGAACAGGTTTGTTGGCAGTGGGTAAATGCATGCATGACGCCAAGACAACTTTGTCGGGGTACTGAACAGGCCCGCTGGCAGCGAAGCAATGTCGGGTATATGAAAATTCGTAAGTATGAAATCTCTTGACCTTAAAATGTCCTTTATTCTAATCTGTAACTTCTTGGCAGGATACAGATATCAGAGTGGGTTAAATGGAAAACCTGTCATGGCTATGGACGCCTGCTAGCAGCAGTGGCGCTGTCAACAGTATTGGAGATTTTATCTTTAATATCATGGTTTGCTTTTCTTAAGACTGTTATCAGTTTTCATCCTTTAAGCACTGCTGGAATATTTGATTAATGATGATGTTTAAACAATTTTCTGGTTATTTCTATTGGAATTATTCTCATTATCTTAATCTGAATTTGTTATTTTGGCAGAGATAATTGCTTCTACCAGTGTGCTGCCATTGTTGGCAGCCATTTCACATTTTTATCCTATCTTTATAAGCTGCCTACACAAGTGTTTTGGAACCCTTGATTCTCATCGCAATCTTTTGCTCATTCGCACACCTGCCTTTTGTTTTCATTTTCACGACTGAAAGCGTGAAAACCTTGGTTTGAAGTCATGTGAATAGCATTAAAATCATCACTGGATTACTATGGTTACTCTTGTCTATGTGTTCATTGCACTTCTAATTCAATAATGGTCACACAGTTGGCAAGACACCAAAACCTTTACTCATTTGGCATTTCTTTTGTGTTGATATGACTTCATTTTTATAAGATTGTGATGATATTATAATGACTGTCATTGAGTCCTTGATACATTGGTGGTTTGATGTTCTATAGTCTTTCATAAAACTCCTTGGCACATTGGTTTCATGAAAACACATTGACATTGTGGTTAGACCCTTGGTGCAATCATTTCATAAAACACATACTTGTTATGATTGAACCCTTTGTGTTGATTTCGAAATATTGTTTTGGTTTTAAATAACACTATTACTTGTGCAAATAATTCGGGTCGACTCATCATAGTTATCAATGGTTGTTTGATTGGCATTGCTGTTAACATACACCAATGGTGATTTGAATCACCATATGCGTCGTCGATTGTACATTTTTGATATGACTATTTTGCATGGACTGTTTCGTTCTACCACCCTCGCACACTTAGGCATTAATTCCTACCTTCTATCCCGGGTTACCTCTGTTGGTTTTTGGGAAATCCTTGAACTTTCGATCCTGTGTATACCCTGTCCAAACCCTTGTCCCTTTACCTGGCTCATTGTGTGCTCTCTCCTATGGCACCTGTGGTGCGCATAGAACCTAATGGCATCCAAACACTCCTGCTATTTGACAATTCTAGTGAGGATTTGCAGAAGAGTGGCTGGCTAGTTTTTATCCAAAAGTTTGAGGATTTCAACCTTTCAGTCACCCAACAGTTTTCCCTCACCTTCGACGGATACAGGGATAAGGTCGGAGACATACAGCTCGAGCTAAATGAGGAATTCCTCAGCTCAGCTACAGGCTTACAAGCTAAAGGACAAAGGTGGTTTAAGAACTCTAAAGTGGACGAGGTGTCGTGGCCACTCCTATTCACATCAAGGAATATTGTTAGTTGTAATAGAGGTATGCCTATCACTGCCCTGAAGACCAGATGGCAAGATTTATTAGATATTTTTAAGCAATTCGTGACTTGCGAAGGCCGTTATGGTCTGGTGTTCCTTTACCATCTTCGCTTGCTAATGAATTTTATAGACTACCCCCTGAACATGCCTCATTATCTCCTACACAGTATTTACAAAATGTCCAAACGATTTAAGCATGAGAAGGCTGATAGCAGCCTTTTCCATCATTGCTTGATCAAAATCATTATAGTTCATCATTTGAATCTTAGTGGTGACGGTTGGCAAGCCTCCCTATCAAGGAATGGCTTTGTCACTCCCGAGTGTATCCAAATGGACAAGATTGTGGTCACTAAAACCCTAGTTGGGACTTCCCTGCTACCTCCTACACTTTTTCCCCCTGTCAAACCCTCGAATTGCCCCAACATTGACCTATCCGATACCATGGCCAACCCGTGTGCTAAAGACCATACTAAGACTGTTAAAAGGCCTGTAAGGAATAAAGACAAAGGTGATACTGGTGTCAACAGTAAGGGAAAGAAAAATGCATGATGAATATCCAGATGTGCTCTGAACAAGCCCAAGCAAAACAGTAACCAGAAGCCCATTGTTTTGAGCGAGGACTCAAAATCTGAGATTGAACATTTCCTAGCTAAGGAATACCCTTACTCTCATGGCCTCTGCTCTGTGGAATCCTATGACTATGTTTCCAACTTACCTCCGTGCCTCAAGAATGACCCTAACTTCCTGGGAATTAAGCTTCACAGTGAAACCTCTGGTAACTTGAAAGAACCCTCGCCTGTAATGCCAAGGCCCGATCAATCATCATGTACTCAATGTAATTCTTGGCTTGAAAATTATTACACCGATGTTCCCCTATTGAAATCTAAGATTAAATCATTAGAGGAACAAGTTACTGTGTTGTCAAAGGAGAACGACAAACTACAAGCCAACGAGAAGAAACAAAAGACCACCGGTTCAATTGTTTTCAGAAATGTTGAGGCAACAACTGCTTTTGTCAACTCAAAGTTATCCTGACCAAATCATTTCCTACTACCCAGGTATGTATTTCAACATTGATTTCATTTTATGAGTTGGTTTGGATTAGGGTAGTCGATTGGGTCTGCTTTCGTTTAGTTCTGTTCGAATAGATTCAAGAAACAATTATGTTTTGTTTTGAATGAATATTTTCATTTTGGATTATGATTGCATTCGATCTCTACAAAAGATTTGTTTGCTAAAATCATGTAACTATGTTTTGATTGAACCAATTTAACACGATTTGATCATTCCTAGATCAGTATAACGATTGTGTCGGCCCTGAGTTAGTTCGATTCTTTTCTGTTTGGTTTGATTCACAAACAATGCTGCGTGCCTTGAATTAGCATAATTATTTGTGTATGAGTTGGATTAGTATCAAAGACAGGTTTGATATGAATCTGTTAGTTTGGATTTAATAAATGATTCTATTGAGTGTTGGATTGACATATTATGTCTATATTGAATTCGTACCAAAGATTTATTTGATATTTGTTTATAGTCTGTTTCGATTGAAATAGATTCAATTACGATTTCGTTTGTTCTCAATTAGCATAGAAGTTTTGGTTTGTTGTGATGTAAATTATTTGCTTTGTTTTCAATTAGCAATTAAAGATTTGTTTAATAGTTCGAATATATTTCTGTTAGTTTTGGATTGATTTAAAATGGTTCTGTTTTCAAATTAGACCAGCTACAGAATCGTGAGATTCTGTAGCTAGTCTTAAAATTTAGATTGTTGTTAATTTTACAAATGAAACATTATATAAACTTGTTTATTCTTGTCCACTTTTAGGTTCATATGAATTTCAATGACAAATTAGATATGCTGTGGCAGTTTAGAACGTTCTTTTTATGATGTAGTTTTGTTTTAAGTTGTTAGTCATAGGCAGAAATAGAGACTTGGGAGATTGTTCCCAGATTTTTTGTAAACTATTTTTGATAATTCCCACAGGGATGTTTTACCCTGTGGCCTTTAAATACTTATTATTTTTTTGTAAAGGACCCATCATCACTGTTGGGAGAAAAAGACTATGGATTTATAATGATACATACTCGAATGGAAGTGGATCTTTTGTAACAGCTTTAGCTTTCAATTTCTCATACTTTCATTCAGGTTTTGTGCATTTTTAATTTGTCATCAAGTCATTGACTACTTTAGATATGAATACTTGTTACAGGTTAATGCGTTGTGATTTAAACTTTGTCCATGTCTTATGTATCTCAGTTTTAGTACAACAATTACTCTGTTTCCATTTAATGAATAAAGGTTTATCTTCTTCGTTAATTGAACTGTTCTGTACAAATCTTTGCACAGGGATTTATCTAACTGTGATGATTTGTAAATTATAAGATTGCTATCATTTTATGTCTTGTTTGTTCTGTTATTCATATTCGAAGAGCACTGCTGCTTCATGTTTACAAGAAGCTGGTAGAAAATCTGGTGTGGGTTTACTCCCATCAAAAAGCTAAATCAACTACTGTACATAGGACAAATAGGAAGCTTTACTTGAGGTCAGTTTGTTATTTGTTATTAAATAGTTAATAAATTCGAGAATTCTCACTAGTTTAGATAGTTACATAGTTCAGTTTTATAGTTAGGATTATTATTGTTCAGCTTAGATAGTTTTCATTTTGTTTCTTTCTTATAAAAATTATAAAAAATCAAAAACGATGGTTTCACTGGCATAAGACATTTTACCAATGATTTTTGCAAATTTAGATCAAAATTTTATTCTGTAAATGCTGTAAATATATAATTGAGATTTGATTCTGTTAATAACTGAACTTTTAATTTCATAGAATTATTATTGTATAATATTAGTTAGTAAATTGTATATATATTTCAGATTTGTATATATATAGTTTGCTGTAGTTGCTTTTTTTATTTGGATTAGTTCTTTTAGTTTAGTTTTCTTTCATTTTCCTAGGACTTAGATTGGCCAACGGATCTGCTAAACCCGTCGGGATGGATCATCCCAAATGGCTTGGGTTATTTAGACAACCCCGGACCCGATCGACTTCTCTAGTTGACGAGCGTTCAATTTCTCCCGTCAACAGTTTTGTGATGGGATTTTTGAGCTGGTGTTGGGGCCTCATGGATTTGGTAATGGGCTTTGTGGGCTTGTGTTGGGGATTCACACCCACAAGGAAAGCCTAATTTGGTGTTGACTTGTGGAGGGGATTCTATGGTGACCCATAAGGATTTTATATAAAGGAGAAAGGTCATTATGACATTACATATGATGTAGAGTGTATGGATAGATGATGGAGCTAGCATAAGTGAGTCTACACTTGTTCTAGGAGGATTGGTGATTTCAACAAAGGGAAATTCTGCTAGGGTAGAAAATCTGGCCTAGTGTTGAGGTCTCTCTATCTTCTGTTCTTGATAGAGAAAATCACACCACACATGTCATAGAGAGAGGAAACTATAGAAGGAAGAATTTGTATGAGTGGAGTGAGTCATATGAAGTGTCTGTATATTTTTTCACATCTATGCGGGTTGCAGTGGGAAAAATCACATACGTATGCGGGTTGTTCTAGGAACAATAACATACATCCATACAAGCTCTTATGGGTAGAATTAGGTCCTTATAGGCTGATGTTAGGTGACCTCATCATGTCATATAGGTGGTCTACAATAGATTTGTGGGCAGAGGATATTTCCAGAATGTTTATGACGTTTGGTTTTCTAATTTGTATGGTTATTGGAGAACAAGATTGTTCTCAATTTTGGTGACTTTGGAGGACAAGGTTGTCCTCCGATTTTTGTTATATTGTATTGGTTGTGAGGGTTGGTTTTCCCTCAGGATTTATGATAATAACAATATTAAATAACTAACATTTTTGTCCCATGTGTATTGATGATTCATCTCTGATCTTTGTGTTTCCGCTACATATGTTTTCAGTCAATAATTTTCAATGTAAAAGTGTTCAGTGATAACATCTAAGGTTTTCTTTTTATATCACTAGGAAACAATTTTCATATCTAAGAATTAGTCACATAAAGTTGCATATGAAAATTGAGATGGTATCAGAGGTTGGGATCTGAAGAGAAGGGGATAATCTTTGAGACACATTTTTGGGTACAACATTGGATGAGTGTTGTTCTTGTTCCAAGAAGGTCACAGGCGACAACTCCAAGGGATCTAAGGAGTTATCTCTAAGAGGGAGATACAATGATGGTTGCAGGTGGTAATAGGTTAGATGTTCTCTAGTTTGAGACATGGAGTAGACCATCCAGATGAGGAGTTTTGGGATATTTCAACTCAGTGGTGTGGGAGGTTGGGAGTTATGGTGGATTTACGGAGAGCCCAGATCAAAATAATATGTTGTGTGTAATATTTTGAACCTATAGATAGAATTTTGGTGACTTGTCATGGTGAGTTATGATGAGTGAAACTTAGGTGCTTTGGTACAAACAATATGGCTTGATATGTTTGACAAGTTGATGAGATAGAGTTTTCATTGGGATGGATATTTGCACATTGTCGAGGTATGACACTCTATACATATTTGACCTAGGAGGATGAGGACATTGGAAAGATGATTTGTGGAGCTCTAGAGTGGACTTGTGTTATAGAGAAATCCCCTTGTGAACAAGTGGATTCTCTCTTGGATACTAGACCCCTATGAACAAGACATAAAATGCTATTGTGGACATTGACATTCCTTTTAGATCCTATTAAGCTAATGTATGAAGAGGAAGAAGAAAAAGTGTACCTTTTTAATGGCATTTGTCCTTGCACAGTCCAGGTTGAGCTTTGATCCTAAGCTCCTCAATAAGTCCTGTAGAACAAACAAAGATACAACAAACTTCCTATTCTACTGAGATTAGCTCAAAAATAGATCTATCTACTAGAGACAAGTTCATGATATGTACATAAAATTTAAAGGAAATAGGCCAAGCATAGATTTATATTAATGAGAACAAAGTGGTGCTTACAGACATGGATGTAGTGAAACAACTTCACCAATCTCCCTTTTTCCAGACACTTGCTCAAATAATCCACACAGAATGTTGATGCTTCAATGATATCTCCCTTATGAGATCATAAGTTTGAAACTTCACACTGTCTCCCCTTTCACCATGAAGAGGCCTCCTTATATAGGATTGGAGATGCCTAACCACTTAAGATATCCTTAGGATAAGTTGAGGATTCTTCTCCTTTATTTGTGGATCTTCCCTAAGGTCGAGCCTTGACCTCAGATCCGAATCAAACCAACTCCATATATGAAGAGATTATTCCCTGATTTCTCTCAACAATCCAAAGATTCACTCAAAAAATTTCAGTTCTCCCTTAGAATGGGGCATAGAGCATTGGAACGCTCCCAAAAAGGAGGCCAGGAAGCGTTGACAGTCCCTGGCAATGTATAGAGGAGCGTTTCCTTCCAAAATTGATTTTTTAGTGGTTTTCTCAGTGGAAAAAGACTTTCACTGTTTGGCAAATGACTTCTCCTCTTCATAACCAGTCTTTTGAGGTGTCTTGTAAGTGTTCTTGATAATGTCGTCCGAGATACAACATGGACATGAAATAGTATGATATTTCCGACACTTGTAGACAAAATGCGACACTTGCGACATTGGTAATGACGACATTAGGCCATCATCCTAATGAGTAATTTTTATTTGTAATAGATTGCCCCCCAAAGTGAGAAGTTAGAAGACGAGAACTGATGATTGAAGTACTTTGTAGAATTTTTCAAGCAAGGGTACGGACTCAGAGAACCTGATAGAAGTTGCACACAACCATCAAACAAATGTTATGACATGTTTCAAACCCAAGGCAAGCATACCTATTCTTGAGTGATAAAGACTTTCAAGGTATGGATGCCGTAAAATACATTGCGGATCCATAATTATACTGATAAAAACGTATAGCCACTAATGATACAATGTGGATCTATACTCCTATGACCTGAAATGATCGTAGCCATGAAGAATACATAGTGGATCTATGAGACGACAAGACATAGACATAGACCAATACAAAGTGGATCTATGTCACAATATATGTGTCAACGTTCAAAAGAAACTCTGTCGCAACCTGGGCAAAGTACATATAAGAGTGATGAATCAACCTAGGGTCTTCTTACCGATCCTGATGTAGTATGAATCTAACCATGTGAATAGATGTCCTGATGTTGAACATGGTAGAAACCACTTGATTATCGATCAATGAGGTAAATCGTTAACAAGATGGAGGGAAATCACCATTGATGTCTATGATTCCCAAGGTACTCTAGTACATTCCAATGAATGTGAATGGATGAGATGAAGTCGAACATCTGTGGAATCATCCGATCAGAGGTCAATGATTTAAACCCACTATTGGATGCGAGGAGGCCTACCATTGAGAAATGTAGGTCCCAAGATACTAACTGTTTTCTAAGTCTAGCTCCTGGATAATGTGTTGAAGTCGATAGGAATAGACTCATCAAGGGAGGGCCTTGGTGTATCCCCCATCAATGACATGAAACTGACACAGAGATGTAATTGGTGGATCAAAAGAACATGGACTGACATGAGTGTTGAAACAAAAATTTGTGATGGTTGACCCTTGAGGCAGACACTTCCCTTGAACACTGAGGCATGAAAACAGAAACATGACATGGATCAAAACATGATAGTGCAGTGGATATGGTGACTTTTGTCAGGTGACCCAAAGGAGTAAGAAAACTCAGAGGATTGGTTTAGTGCAGAGGATCGATGGATTAAAATGTATGCAAAGACAAAGTGTCATGTTCAAGGGAGACCGTAAGAATCACTGGTAATGTTCTCAAAAACTGCTTGGCTTGCTTCCTTCAATTTCCCCCCCCCATCCAGATAGACGAGTACCTCTTTTTAGTTTAAGAAGCTCGAGGAGGGTAACACATGATCGATATAACTCACCTTAGTTAAGTTCCTCTTCCTTTATTTAACGAACTGGAAGAAGTAAGGGTTTTGTCCCGTATGGGTCCTTCAATGTATCATTGTTTAATGAGTCTAGAGAAGCTAAAATCGATGGTTTTTCATACTTAGAGAGTCTGAAAATGACTTAAAGATGACTCCATTATTTTCCTTTTTCATAATGTTAGTCTCGTGAGGCCAAAAAAGAGATAAATTATCACTCGAAAGACGCCCTTTCAAACCTTTTAATGAGTGGGAAAGGAAGCAAGATCACTCAGAAATATTTTCACATTTAAAGAGTCTGAAAAGAGCTTAAAGATGGCTCCAAGGGGTTCCTTTTTCATGCATCCATGCCGGTACGAAAAAGAGATAAAATTTTACTCGACGCATTCTTATGTGTTTGAGCTTGAGAATGAACTAATACTATGCTTGTGAATGTGACAAGATGAAAAAATGAACAAAAACTGCTCTGAAACCTGGAAATAATGTCAATAATGCATTCCAGGGAGTTAATAAGGTCTCCAAAACATTTTCAAAAACCCAAAAATAACTATATCTTACGCAAAAATGAAATGTATAATAGTAAAATGGGGTAACAATATCATTTACCATTTCATTTGTGCAAATATTTGTAGCAGTGGATAATTTGTGCTATGGAGGTGAAGCTTGCATTATTCGGTGCTAGAGCTTTGGTCAACCAGTTTCCTTTCCGTTTGGACCAAGTTAGTGATTTTCTTCCTTTCTTTCATTTGTATGGTTCAAAATTTGTTTTTAGGCAATGGTTGGGTGTAAAAATGATGCCTTAGGTCATCTCAAGCACCCAAAAAAGCTTGACGCTCCTCTATATTTATTGGGGGAGTGCTAGTCATTTGTTAAAATGCCCCTACAAGATTTTGAATAGCGTGCCAATGCACTGGTGTAGTGGTGGAGAGGGCACTTTCCCAAAAACAAAAAAAATGCCCAAAACAACCAACGCTTTCTCAAATCATGAATGGTGTGCGTTTTGATTTTTAAAGTGAATTGATGACTTTTGTAGGGCTACGTTGGTGCAATGATGTGCATATGAGAGGGGTACTGGCTTCATAGAAAATGAACACAATTTTTTATAAGTTTTTTTTAATTAGCTAAAAATCGCCAAAAAATGTGATTAATGAATTTCGGTTGTTGATGATTGCAGGTAACTTTGACAATAATCATGATTGAGTGGAAAGAAAGAGAGAATGAGCTCAATGATGTGGCCACCTTGCAAAGTCCCCAAGCATGGGCTACATTCAGGAATTACGGTCTCCTCAAGTTCTTCAAAATGCAAAAAATGAAGAAAGAGATTCTTCTTATCAAGCATATGATCAAGCTATGGAACGTCGTGGAACAAGGGTTCCAAATTGGAATGCAACTTCTCACCATCGAGTTAGAATATGTATACTTCCTAAATAGCTTATTGAAAAGAGGGGCACCTGTAGTTTTATCCAGATAGAGGGAACTTCCTGTGCCTGTGGATGAGTACTTGGCAAACCATTGTGTCCTAGGAGCGAGACTAGTGGGAGGCAGAATCACAATAGAAAATATTAGGCACCTACCTCTTCAGTCCATTCTGTTTTCCATTACGAGTATAGTGGGAAGTACCAGCACACACCTAGTTTCAATATCACAGGTGTCCTATGGTTTAGAGTGTCTAGAGCCAACATTGTTTAATAGGAGTGCAGGGTTCCTTCAGAATGTGAAGGAACATATTACGAGATGCAGAGTAGGGCAATCGAAGAAGTTATGGTATGGTTCATTCTTGGTTTCGTTCTTATTAGAACGCATTCCTATGATGAAACCTCAAATTTCATTAGTAGTATAGCCAGTGGGAGAACCAAGTATGGAGTGATGGGCTAACCTGTCTCCGAGATTAGGCTCAGATTCAGAGTTCAAATTCACTGGTGATTTCTTTGCTTGGATGGGACGCCAATTGATCGTGATAGAAGATTTTCCTTATCCCGGAGTGGATTTATGGGGGAGCATGGATCTAGTCCTTCCATATGGGGTGGACTGGGATGCATCAGGTAAGAAACCAAAATATCTTGTCAAGTTTGTTTTTTGATTTTAAACTTATATTATTTTGTTTTGGGTACATAGGAGAGTTTCTAATGGATGTATCGTTTCATCATGCAGAAAAGGGAGTAACATGTCTGGCAGAGATACCGACATTGGGGTGTCGCAGGGATGCTCAGGTAGTAGTAGTAGCAGGGGGTCTCCAAGAGGTGGAGACAAACCTCTGTGGTTTTACGACAGGTATTCCTCCCCTTGAAAGGGAGAACGTACCCTTGCATTTGCAGAGACACACAGTGGGAGTTCCTGAAAGTATTAACTCTTTACTGAGACGAGTATCCTGTATGGTGATGTGATACTCAGAGCACAATGTGATGCGAGAGGATTAGGACCTCACTGATGATCTTTTTTGTATAGTGTTTATGACGATGTTGTGGGCATGAGGACCCAACATTTTTCCCTTCTATGTACTTTTTTGATGTAATCAAACATTTTTAGTCATGCCATATATATATACATTTCCGAGTTTTTACAGTGCCAAATGATTTGCAAATAATGCTGTCTTTTATGTGATGTGTTTTTAATTTACATGATGATATGTGATGTGATTAATTTCCTTTATGAAAACTTATCTATGTGCGAGATACCTATCCATGATGTAATTAAATAATGAATTTGAAATGGTATTGAGTTCTCTTGGTATGTTTCTGTATTCAATAAAATCAAACATTCGTTCAAGACGATGAACTCATAAGTGGAGACTTAGTAGTATAGGATTGTGAATAGCGTAGATTCGATTAAGTTGACATACCACGAGTTGGGAGTCTAGGTTGACAATCATGCGAGAAACGCCTAGGGAGGAGGCTTCGGTTAAAAGTCCGATGACAGCATGATATTCTACCATGTTGTTATTTGCTGATCCTAAGCAAATACCTCCAGAACTCACCAACTCATCAGAGTGGTAAATGACCCAAGCTGCAGAAGCAATGTTCTGGGTGTGTCGACTAGCGCCATTCGCAAACCCGACAAAGATAGGAAATGAAGATGTCATCTGCGCATGAAAAAACAAGACATAGTATAAGTGGCTAAGGAAAAAAACTCGAGCACGCAAAATAAAAAGACACACCAAACTAAAAATACAATAATGTACAAATCACGTATGCTATATGTTCTATGCATAGTACTTCTTAAGGTAAAGCTCGTTCCGAGGCTCACCCAGAAATATTACGTCATAGTCAATTAGTTCGTAGGCATCTCTATGTAGAACACTTTTCACGATGTAAGGACCATGCCATAGAGGTTCTAACTTCCCTGTCCCTAACTTATCATGAGCCTGGTCATAAACGAGGACTAGGTCTCCTTCTGCAAAAGCGCGAGGATAAACATATTTGTCCTATTGATTCTTGATTCACTTTTGATACATCTCGTTAATGAGAGCGACATCAGAATGTGTTCCATCCAACCTAGTCAAGTGTAAGAAATGTTCTTCTTTAGCAGAAGTGTGGGGTAGGATTTCTACTTTGAGTTTTAGTGAGGGAATTTCGCACTTGATTGGTAAAACAACTTCTATGCCATATACTAGCTAGAAGGGAGTGAATCTAGTAGCAGTTTTTACCGAGGTCCAATAAGCCCAGAGAGCAGATAAAAGTTGTAAGTGCCAAGATGTCTTGTTTTTCCCTACCATCCATTGAATCATGGTTTTAAGGACATTTTTTATAGCTTCAACTTTTTCATTAGCTTGAGGATAGTACGGGGATGAGTTCTCATGGTGAAAACCTAGCTTGGCATGCAACTCACTCATCATATAGTTATGAAAGTGTGAACCATGATCAGTGAAAATGGCGTGTGGAACACCAAAACGAGTAATGATGTGGTTAAAAACAAAAAGAGTTGCAGTACGAACATCATTTAGAAAGGTAGGCATAGCCTCGACCCATTTTGTAAAGTAATCAATGACAACGATTATATAACTGTGGGCCCTGACTGAGGTAGGCTTACAGTGCATGAAATCAATGCCTCATTTGGCAAAGGGGACGATGGAAATAATGGGATGCAGCAGAGCAGGGTGGGTGCATGCCTTGTTTTGAAAAATTTGGCAGGGTGGGCACTTTTTGACAGCTTCGATACAATATTTGAAGATTGAAACCCAAAAGTAACTGGCACGTAAAATTTGCTGGGCTGTAGCCATCCTAGAAAGGTGACCACCGCAGGCTCCAAGGGGACAATCGTTGAGGACGTGTTCAACCTCTTCACGAGTCAAACATCGTTGTAGGATAGTATCAATACCACGACGATACAAAGTATCACTGACAATAAGGTAGTGACAGGAATGATGGAAGATATAATGACACTCTTCATGAGATATATCAGGCTAAAAGCGTTAGGTCTAGAGATAAAGAAGGATATCTCCATACCAAGGGTGAGACGTGTTGATGAGGAATAGAGTCTCATCAGGGATATAATATATGGGTTCAATATCTTCATCAACATGGGGAAAGTCACAGATAAGATCTGCAAACACCAAAGATTTTTTATCTTTGGACTTAAAAAACTCAAGATCGAACTCTTGAAGGATGATGATCCATTTAGAATATTTGCCCCCAAGAACTTGACATGTCAGAATGTGATACATGGGGTTTGAGTCCATGATAATTGTGGTGGTGCATATCAAAATGTAGTGATGGAATCTCTGGACAACGATGACGGTTGCAAAAGCCAACTTTTCAACATGTGAATACCGGAGCTCTAGATCAGATAGACTTTTGCTCAAATAATATATCACGTGTTCCTCACCGATAGGGTCCTATTGAACTAACACCATAGAAATAGTGGAAGTAGAGGATGGTAAGTAAAGTATATAATCCTGCATATAGTTCAGAGGATAAAACAGAGGTGCATTGGTCAATGCATGCTTAAGACCAACAAAAGACTTTCTGCAACAATCACATAAATCCTTTGGTAATCTCAGTGTAGTTACAAATGAAACGAAGAAGAAATTTTGCTTTCCCCTGCAAACTTTGGATTTGTGCCATATTATTAGGTGGAGGTAAAGATAGGATAGCTCGAAATGACACCTTCTTTTATTGAAATGTCGATAAATATTGTAGATGAAATTTTGCCCAAATTTCCCTCAGAAAGAGTATCTTGTGTGAGGATAGGAGATTGCGAAAAATCGACAACATCAGGAGGGAAGACAGAGTGTATGTCTTCTTGAATTTATTTGAGAGGTGGAAGAAAAGAAGATCAATGATGGCTATCATCCTAAGGTACATCATCGATGCTAAGAATTTTCATTATAGATTCATCAGAAGGAAAAATTTGGGAAGTGTAATCGAACGCAGATGTTAAGGAATTTAACCATGATGGGATCGAGTAACTGTCGAGTGCCAAGAGATGTTGGTCATCCGAGGAGGGAGAGGTAGATTGGATAGAAATGTATGAGGTTTCGGCTGGACTAAGTGCCATGGTGTCACCTAGTGCATGGAATTCCAATGGACTAGGTAGAATTCAAGGGTCAGATGATTCCAAGGATTGATAAACCATAGTTGAAATCATATTGATTGTGGAAACAGGATGTGTGGTGGGTGGAAGTGGTGTAAGGAAGGTACCCATAAGGCTAGATTCTTTCAATAAGCCAACACCAACGCTTTCATACGTGATCTTGTGATCTCCCAAGAATGGAATATTGTTGGTAGCGGGAGCGCAAGCGTCAGGTGTACATAAATCTAACTGATTGACAGTGCCAATTTTTACTTGATGAGGAAATTGTACGAATCGAAATACTGATGAAGAAATGATAGTAATAGAATAAAACAAACTTCTTCCAAGTAACAGGTTGTAATCAAGAGGAGCATCGACCACCTCGATAACAACAATAATAGTTTTTCCGCCTAACTGAATGACTAAGGATTGTAGTAGTCCATGAGGATGAAAACCTCACCCATCAAATGCATGCAACATTGTTGGGGATTTTTTAAATGCAGGTGGTTTGAAGCTTTTCTAGCAGGATAAAGACATGACACAAGTAGAGGCTCCCTCATCCAATATAGTTCGGTGAATTTGTTGATTGTGAACAACAACATCAACTTGGAAATCAAGTTGGTGAGAGAGTCGAGATGTAAAATTATCCAGGTTAAACATGATATTGTTGGAAGAATCATGATCAAAAGCACCAATAGCGGCCAATATCATTCTATGTTGACTGGGGCAGTGTTGTAGAACTTCTAACGCAGACATAGCACACGGTTCTTGAGCCAAATATTCAACAATGTTGTAGTTTTGGGCAGCACACAGACTAGGATTAAAGGTAGATTTATGGATAGTGCTCTGAGGAGGGTGTAATATAGAGTCGAACGTAGGTTTCTCGATCTAAAGAGATCCATATGGAGGACTAATAGATGGAGGGTTAACAGAGGATGGTGATGGATCCGGTAAATAACTGTTAGTGACCTTTCCTTTGTCAGGTTTAATTGGTGTGTCGTAGGTCGTAGAGAGGGTGGTTAAATAAATCCTATTAAATAGATATATATGGGCACTTGTAGAGGCTTCATCATGAGAAGGGTAGATGGAAATTCCCCCTGGAGAGGGGGTTTGAGAAACCATAGATTGTTGCTGAGGAAAAGGCTGAGTAAGCATGGCAGGTTGGCAATTTCCATTGAAAAGTTTGGCCACTTCATCGTGACGTGGACAGTATCGAGTGTAGTGATCGTCACCACAAATAATGCATGGGAACTTCTATTTCCACTGTGGTTGACTCTCGTTAGCAGGTGGTAGGTTTTGATCTTTAGGTTGTTCATTGTTATTATTGTTTTTGTTTTTGTTCTTTGTCTTTTTCTTACCTCCAAATTGTTGTGAAGGGGCATACTGAACTGCATTCACCTCAGAAATTTGGGTATGAGAGGAGGTAGAGTCGGGTGCAGTCGAAATAGGAGTAGACATGGAAGTATATCGAGGTGTATCTCTAATCGACTGGGATGCAAATTGAGTTTTGATGGAACCACTAACGCCATACACATGCGATGAGGATGAAGGTTTGGATGGATCATTAGTGGCATGGGTAGCATTTGGAATCAACTCATATAAGGTACAAGACTATGAATAAACCAAATCTAAGTGTTGATCCAAAGAAATGGCCTCTTTGTCGGTGACTACACCACCCATGGAGACATCAAGAGAAATCGGGGGTAACAGTGATTTAGTAAACCATTCCACCAATAATTGGTCAGGAATGACTGCTTTGATCAACCTTCGTCGTCGTGTCCACTCATGAATATGATCGGAGATATGTATAAAGTTAGTCTGACGAAGGGAGGTCAAGAGTTTGGTACCCATATCGTATCGAATGGGTATTTGAAAGTGTGTGAGAAAAGACATGGCAAGGGAGTTGAAGTCCTAGAAATAACCACCTGGCTGCTGAACCCGTAAGTGTTCGCTGAAAAAATATGCAAACATATAGAATCGTCCATTAAGGAGTTTGATGAACACCACAAATGGAAAGTCATCACATGCTTATTTGGGTCTTCTCTAGGTTTACCGTCAACTTTTGGAATATCATAAGGTAATTTAGCAGGGATGACTGGCCAAAAAGGGTAATGTAATATAGGATCATTGGTTAACCGAGACAAGTCTGGAAGATTGAGATTCGCAAGGAATGGTAGATGTTGGTTAACATGATGATGATACTGGTGTGGCATGGGAACACCAGTAGGACCATAAACTGGTTCAGGTGGATAATTATATCTAGTAGGTCCTCCTACATTCGGTTGTGGTTGACCAGAATAAACATGATTTGAAGATGGTTGAGAAACATGTGGATATGGAGGATAACTTGATGGGTTCTGAGGATAGTAAGATGGTTGCTAGGTTATCCCATAAGGTGGATAGACATTTTTTCCATAAGGAGGATAAGGTTGTTGTTGTCCTTGAGGATGTTTCCCCCTAGGGAATAGTGGATTTCCCGAAAAAGGAATGTGCCAAGAATTTGGTGTCACATTCTGACCATATGATAGGTTAGGGATTCTAGTCTGAGATTGACCCCCAAGATGAGATTGTGTCCCCATTTTATTTTGACTAAAAAATGGGGGTTTCCCCCTAGCGCGAGGTTGAGTGCCCAAAAGGATATGGAAACCAGAAAATGAATGCCCGGAGGCTCCAGCTGGATTAGAGCCACTAGGACCGGTTCCCCCAAACAAAGGTGTAGGGATAGAACCTCCAGGTGTAACCTAGGTAGTGTTGGTAATGTAATGATTCAAAGCTATGTACCCAAGTGGGAATGAAGGATTTGGTCTAAGTGGTGTTCCAATCAAAGCTTGGGATGGTGTCACATTTCTGGTGAGGATTGTGGCAACATGCGAGACCATTGTAGAATGGGCCATCTGGATACTAGGGTTCGAGTGAGAACCAATCAACAATTGGTCTGCATTGGTGATGACATTACTGGTCATACTAGTAAAGTGATTTAAAGGTACCGTATAACTAACATATGTCTCGGGCACTTGTGATGCCATGGGTTGATCAGGATTCACTCCTAGGTTACTGTATAGATCACGGTCTATCAAATAAAGGTTCCAACAGTATGAGTCAAGGTCCTAAATGATTCACTTTGGAAAAAGGGATATTTTACTCCAGATCTTGCCTGAGGTCCGGTGGATACCTCGGTTTCCTCAATAACAACAACTTATCCAGATGCGTTCACCCACAACAGATGTCGTTCTCGTCTAATACTCAAGGTTGGGTTTATTAAAAAATCTTCCAAAGAATCGGAAACAATTCAGAACTGATCTAGAGAGTGTGTGCTTCCAACCTCAAGGCCTAGTTCATTGTGAGCCAATTTCTATTACAAAGAAATCCCCTTGAGGACAAGTGGATTCTCTATTGGATACTAGACCCCTATGACCAAGACAGAAAATGCTATTGTGGACACTAACATTCCTTTTAGATCCTATTAAGATAATGTCTGAAGAGGAAGAAGAATTAAGACAGAAAATGCTATTGTGGACACTAACATTCCTTTTAGATCCTATTAAGCTAATGTATGAAGAGGAAGAATAAAAAGTGTACCTTTTTAATCGCATTTGTCCTCGCACAGTCCAGGTTAAGCTTTGATCCTAAGCTCCTCAATAAGTCCTATAGAAAAAACAAAGATACAACAAACTTCCTAGTCTACTAAGATTAGCTAAACAACAGATCTATCAACTAGAGACAAGTTCATGAAATGTACGTAAACTTTAAAGGAAACAGGACAAGCATAGATTTATATTAATGCGAACAAAGTAGTGATTACAGCCATGGATGTAGTGCAACAACTTCACCAAGCTCCCTTTGTCCAGACCCTTTATCAAATAATCCACACAAAATGTTGATGCTTCAATGATATCTCTGTTATGAGATCATAAGTTTGATACTTCACACTATCTCCCCTTTAACCATGAAGAGGCCTCCTTATATAGGTTTGGAAAGGCCGAACCACTTAAAATATCCTTGGGTTAAGTTGAGGATTCTTATCCTTTATTTGTGGATATTCCCTAAGGTCTAGCCTTGACCTCAGATCATAATCATACCAAATCCATATATGAAGGGATTCTTCCCTGATTTCTCTCAACAATCCAAAGATTCATTCAAAAAAGGCTAGAGCTCCCTCAGAATGGGGCATAGAGCATTGGAACGCTCCCCCGAAGGAGGTCAGGGAGCGTTGGCACTCCCTAGTAGTGTATAAGGGAGCGTTGCCTTCCAAAATTGATATTTTAGTGGTTTTATCAGTGGCAAAATACTTGCACTCTTTGTCAAATGACTTATCCTCTTCATAACTAGTCTTTTGAGGTGTCTTGTAAGTGTTCATGATAATGTCATCTGAGACACAACATGGACATGAAAATAGTATGATATTTGCGACACTTGTAGGTGAAATACGACACTTGTGACATTAGTAATGATGACATTAGGCCATCATCCTAATGAGTAATTTTGATGTGTAACACTAGACTGAGTGTCCATCCACATATTGGGACTATTCCGATGAGGACACATGATTAGTGGTAGCATGTGTAGAAAAAACATTTTTTAGTGACTCGAATGATGGACTTTGGGAGAAGTATATTGGATGGTCATGACTTGGGGAAGAAATATGCTTGACTTGGAGGATTACATGGTTCTTATATAGTGAGAGCCATTGGAACATGATAGGGGAATAATTTTTTTTCATGAGATTCACAGTGTCTTACTTAGGTATGTACGAGGATCTTGGTAGGAGGACTAGGCATGTAGTACATGGATCTAGAGCAGTGGTATTCCATATGGATTCATGGGGTGTGTCGCAAGTGGAAAATGTGTTATGGGTTCTAGGAGTGTTTTCTCATCCTTAGGGATTGAGGATTGGGACTATGCAATGTTGTTCTAGGATGGGAAAATGTTATTGGATGTTGAGTTGGTATTCCCAAGTTTTTGAAACCTTTTGTACAGGGTATATGTGCACGAGATATGTTTCCATGGTTTTAGAGGATACATACTGATTTTATTCAAGAGGATGCTTGGTTGGTGTCCAGGTAGAATATAAATGGTTTGAGTGTCATGACTACATTCATTTTGCTTCACGGTGTCCACATCGGAGGGGAATGGGAAGAAGGTAACATGGATCAACAATAGAATTTGATGAGGTTGCAGACAGGTTCCAAAGGGATATCTTGTTGTTATCCATGCTTTCAAGTAAATTTTCTCGGAGGGGGACTTGTTTTGTGGATAGCGGAGCAGATTTCCATATGACAGGTGCTAGAGAGTTGTTTGAAACTTTCACAAAGACTAGTTTAGACTTGTGTGTGGAGCTTGGCATAGAAGTCAAGCATGCAATATGAAGATATAGTATAGTATCATTCTGATTGGAGTAAAGAGAGGTTCTAAGGGTGTCAAATGTGTTATGGGTGCCAAAAATTAGGAGTGTTCTCTCAGTATCATAGATTGAGAGAAAGGGGTACCACATATTATTTTGAGTTAGATAAGTTTTATTTATGCCCATAGGATCTAGCTTCAAATAAGAAGTGGTTCTTGGAGTTGGAGAGTACCAACATATGCATGTTTTGACCAATAAGATCATAGAGACAGATGAGGAGGATCAAGTAGCTTCACCAGTGGTGAGGCAAGTGGCCCCACCAACATCACAAGTATTGAGAGAGAAGGTATCTCCACCAGTGGTACAAGCTTAGAGGGAGACATAGTTCAGAGGGATTCAACTCTCAAGATCCAGTGGGGAGGAGTATCCTCCTACGACTGTGAAAAGGAAAATGGATAGGGATTAGGTAGCTCCAGAGGTTATTTGGATTCAAAGGGAGTCTAAATTTAGAGGGATTTAGGAAGCTCAAAGGGAGATTCAGTCACTCAGTGGGAGCCAAACTTTAGGTCTAGATGGGAGATAGGCATCTTAAAAGACATATAGGTAGGTATCATGGGTTGAGAAGGATAGACAAGAGGTTTAGAGGCAGGAGCATTCTAGGAGTAGGATGTCTTCTAGGATGGGATCATGTCAGACAATAGGATTTTATTCAGTGATCGAGGATGCAACCAGTTGGGAGGACTGGAGAGAAGGATTTTCTTTGGTGACAGAGGGAGAAACCAATCATATGAATTGGAAAGAAGTTGTGGTATAAGATATAGTATGAGATACAAAGATACTTCCAGGTGATTATGGAGTATGGAATGCCTCCCTCACTAAGGAGTGTCGATGGGTTTGTAGAATAGGGAGGTATTCCCACTTGTGGAGTGTGGTGAGAATAACTTCCTCGCAAAGAGGGAATGTTGATTTTTGTAGCTTCGGGAAAGTATTATCACATGACCCTAGGTGTTGGGAATGTGGGAATCATCATGAGCACCACATAAAACATATGGTTTGGTGAAAATCCCCTTGGATTTGAGTGGGGAATTCATGGGTTTGGTGATGGGATTTGTGGGATTTTGTTGGGGCTTCACACCCACAAGAAACTCCTAATTTGATGTTGACTTGTGGAGGGGATTCTATGAAGACCACTAAGGATTGTGTATAAAGGAGAGAGGTCATTGTGACATTACATATCATGTAGAGTGTGTGGATACATGATGGAGCTAACATAAGTGAGTTTGAACTTGTGCTAGGAGGATTGGCGATTTTAGCAAAAGGAAATTATGCTAGGGTCGAAAATCTAGCCTAGGGTTGAGGACTATATATCTTTTGTTCTTGGTAGGAAAGGCACACCGCACATGTGGGAGAGAGAGTAAATAGTAGAAGGAATAATTTGTACGAGTGGAGTGAGTCATAGAAGTGTCCATACAATTTTTCTCATGTACGTGGGTTGCAGTGGGAATAATGATGTACGTACATGAGTTGTTGTACGGATAGTCACGTACATACATATAAGTTATTCTAGATAGGATTAGGTCTATATAGGATGAAATTAGGTAACCTTAGTAGGTCATACATGTGGTATGCAACATATTTTTGGTCATAGGATATTTCCAGAATATTTCTAAGGTTTGATTTTCTGATTTGTATGGTTATTGGAGAACAAGGTTGTTCTCAATTTTGGTGACTTTGAAGGACATGGTTGTCCTAATATTTTGGTGATATTGTATTGGTTGGGAGGGATGATTTTCCATTAGTATTTATGATGATAACAAGAGTACAAAACTGAAATGTGTGTATCATGTGTATTGATGATTCATCTTTGATCTTTGTGTATCCACTGCATATGTTTTTAGTCAATAATTTTCAGTGTAAAATTGTTCCGTGATAACAACTAGGATTGTATTGTTAAATCACTAGGAAGAAAGTTTCAGATTTGAGAATTAGTCACATAGATTTGCATGTGAAAATTGAAATGGATGTCACCATACAAAAAAATACCCAAATTTTTACAATTTTCAAAATTTTTTATTTTTCTAATTACACCCAATTTCGTATTTATATCCTCGGGCTTCCATTGAATATCTATAATTAGCTTCGTTATGGCCTATTTTTCCCCTATAATCATAAATTTAACCTATGCACCTAAAATTTGAATAATCCACATTGAATTCTCCATGGATTGTATTTCCAAAATCGAGGATTTTTCCCAATTTCACCCAATTTTTCCATGGCCCTCTGCAATTATGAAATTTGGCCAATTACATGACCGAAAATGCCCAAAGAACAGTTAAAATTCAAAATTTTAACGCTTGGGATCATTCCTCTCAAATTTCCTGTGAATTTCTCCAAAATTCACAAGAGTAATTTTAACAAACTTATTGCAGACATCCCTTTCCGACATTCTATCAAACGTTTTGCATGCATACTCTGCAATTTTCAATTTTGTGCTATGTCTTTGGCTATTACACGTCCAATGTTGAAACTATAGATTTGATATAACTTTGTATCATCCCCAGCCCCAAGATGGGCCATGCCACACAAAATTATGACTCTCTGATACCATTTAATTAATAAAAAATTCTCTACATATGAACAAAATGATGCAAACTAGCAACAATTATATACATGTATAATTATACAGGAAAACCCATAACATATTTAACTCAATTAAACACATAGTATTAAATAAGAACACAAGAATACACTTATCATTTATAAAACATTGATTGGATGCAGATTTCAAACATTCCTCCCAACCATAGAATTCACTGCTCATAAACTC
Source organism: Picea sitchensis (assembly GCA_010110895.2). Classification (NCBI taxonomy): domain Eukaryota; kingdom Viridiplantae; phylum Streptophyta; class Pinopsida; order Pinales; family Pinaceae; genus Picea; species Picea sitchensis. The sequence goes on along the minus strand of SNQJ01S0114192.1, from coordinate 49,447 downwards.
TCAATAGTGGGTCACCCACGAGCTGGGGCTCTCACTCCATGAGGGAAAAGGTTCTCTCACCATTCCCACTAAGGTAAAAAAAAATCATCCAAACAACGAATGGTCAATGGAATAAACTATAGCAACGATTCCACCTAATATCCTCTCATTCCCCTCAACCTATCCCACCCCAGGAAGTGTACCCCTTCTCTTCTCAATAGTCCTTTGACTTTCCCACTTCCCTTCCAAGGCTTCATAAATAGGCTGTCCAAGAAGTCTCTGAGTGTTATGGTACATGGAACAAAATGATTCTCACAAGACTAACAACCTGCCTCTTCAACCAAATTCTCACATTAATGAGAACTTGCTTCCTTAACCCAAAGCTCACAGGCCTAAGAACCTCCCTCTTCAGACCCAAAAAACCAAGAATCTATAGGGTCACCCATGTTCCATAGATCCACTCTCAAGCCATAGTATGCAATATAGAATGAATTAAAAGAATGAATGGGAATTACACTAATTCTCAATATTATATATGCAATCACCCAACTTGACACTTGCCACATAAGGAACTAACTTGTTCCCCACTTGTAAGATGTTCCCTTCCCTTGGAAACTTAGGATAACGTAATGTTATAATACTTAGAACTTAAGGAATAATATTATTTTATTTCTTGGCTTAATCTCCCTTGACTTAGCCCCTCTTCCTTAAGCTCTTAGCCCCCTTTCCCTCCTGTGGACTTCTAGCCCCCCGTACTCTTTTGTTTGACTTGGTCTACAATAATGATGTATTTTATTAATAATATGAGTTATCACATATTAAAATGATAGGCTCACTAGCCTTTTATCATATAGGCTCTCTGACCTAATAATAACACAAGCCCTTTGGCCTATAATATCTTGTCTCACCAACATATAAAAAATATGTACATTTACAATTGGGGTTCATCCCAGGGGTATTACAATCAAGATATAAACAAGAACTTTAATTCCAAAAAGGATCCATCTTGGTGAAGTGAGTGGGATATTAGTCCCTCATTTATGGATTGGAATTGCATGGCATCAATTTAGCGGGAACATATCAAACACATGAAGAAAATTAGTGAGAGAAAGATTGTATAGAAATAGTTCAAGAAGTACTTTAGCAAAAGTATCTCTCTCACAAGTACTATGAGGTTAAAATCAAGGAATTCCATGAATTAAATTTAGGACAAATAACCATAAAGGAATATGAAAATGAATTCTTGGAGTTGTTTAGATATGTCAAGGACATCATAGATGAGAAGTTGAAGATTCATTGCTTCTTAAATAGATTTCATTAATTCTACAAGGAGAAGATTGAATTTCATGATTTTGGGACTTTTGATGAGGAATTTGGAAAGGATAAATATTGCAATGAGAATAACATAAACAAGCTACAGATTCACAGGGCATGGAAGGAGAAAAAGGAGAATCTTTATGAAAGAAAGAAAATGTTCAAGCCTCCTTACAAAAACCAGATAAATAATTTCCAACATAATCAACTAGTATGAAGGGGAACTAAGATTGTTGAATCAATGGGAAAGGGTCCAAGAGATCCTATTTAATGTTGGAGATGTGAGTAAGATTATTTTCTCAAAAATTTCCATACCAAAAGGAGAACACTAAGAATGTTCAAAAAATTTGGGAGGCTACAATTGCCAATGATGTTGTATGTACTATTCCTCCTAAAGTTTTCAAATCACGGGTCTTAAGAAGAATAATAATAGTAAGTCATGGTTATTTCAACTAACCATTGGAACCAAGAAAATAATCAGGGAATTGGTGGAGAGATGTCTATTAGAACTGAATGGCTCTTTGGATGGGAAAACTTGAACATCTTTCCACACTTAGTTCATATGATGTTATCATTGGTGGATTGGTTGGAAGCACATTGAATAAATATTTATTGCTAAAATAATACCTTTGATTGCATTGGTGAGCATGGAAACTCAAGAATGATAGGTATTCCAAAGGTGATCTCTATTAGGAAAATTTCAGCCTTGCAACTAAATAAGTTCTATAGAAAGGGATGCCAATGGTATACAACCTATGTATTGGAACCATTGGAGTATAAAGGGACAAATCCAAGGCTAATCCTCTATTACAAAATTAAAACATGTATTCAGATGATGTACAAATACTACTCCCAAAAGAGATATTAATTTTCAATGTTATACTCTTGGAACTACTAGTTTCTAAGGATCCTTTTAGAATGAGTACCGTAGAACTAATGTTGCTGAAAATGCAATCGCGAGAATTACTAGATAAAATATACATTTGGACAAGTCTATCCCCATGGGGAGAAATATTTGTATTTTTCAAAGAGAAATATGGAACTCTCTAGGCATTTATTAACTATAGACAACTAAAAAGGTAATAGTGAAAGAACAACTTTCTATTGTCTTGAATTGTTGTTGTATTTGACCAAATCAGAAGGTATATTTTCAAGTAATAATTAAGGAATAATAAATCTGCAAGTCAAACTTAAGAAAAATGTATGGTCATTGTGAATTTGTAGTTATGTCATTCAATTTCATAAATGCATTTGTAGTTATATCATTCAATTTCATAAATGCACCAACTACATTCATATGCCTCATAAACAATGTCTTGAATAAATACTTGGACAAGTTTGTGCTTGTTTTCCTTGATGATACTATGATTTATTCAAAATTTGAAGAAGAGAATGAGGATCAATTTTGAATGGTTTTGAAAGTGTTAAGATAACACAAGATGGATACAAAACTCAACAAATGTAACCTCTATGAAAAACATGTTCATTATTTGGGTCACATTATCTCACAATGAGTATGTATGGATCCAAAAACGATTGAGGCCTGTTAACGAGCGAAATCGACTGTTCGTCAACTAGAAGAACGAGTCCAGTCTGAGGTTGTCTAAGTAACCCAAGCCATTTGGTGTAAATTGTTTTGGTGGGTTTAATGGCTTCGTTAGCCAATCTAAAATCCTAAAAAGAAAAACAAACAAAACAAGGAAATAACTAATTAATTGCTAAACACTATATTATATATGTACACATGCTCTAATATAACTATTGTAGGTGTATTAAGCAAAAAATATACAAATATCACTTATGTACATCATTTACAAATTGCAAGTTTTAATCAAAACTTATGAAATCAATGTGAAAATGATTG
>SNQJ01S0114192.1:0-45090 GCA_010110895.2 Picea sitchensis | reverse complement strand
AGAAGAGAATGAGGATCAATTTTGAATGGTTTTGAAAGTGTTAAGATAACACAAGATGGATACAAAACTCAACAAATGTAACCTCTATGAAAAACATGTTCATTATTTGGGTCACATTATCTCACAAGGAGTATGTATGGATCAGAAAAAGATTGAGGCCTGTTAACGAGCGAAATCGACTGTCCGTCAACTAGAAGAACGAGTCCAGTCTGAGGTTGTCTAAGTAACCCAAGCTGTTTGGTGTAACTTGTTCTGGTGGGTTTAATGGCTTCGTTAGCCAATCTAAAATCCTAAAAAGAAAAACAAACAAAACAAGGAAATAACTAATTAATTGCTAAACACTATATTATATATGTACATATGTTCTAATATAACTATTGTAGGTGTATTAAGAAAAAAATATACAAATATCACTTATGTACATCATTTACAAATTGCAAGTTTTAATCAAAACTTATGAAATCAATGTGAAAATGATTGGTTTTAAGAAGAAGATAAAGAAATCACATTTAAATATTTTTTTTTCCTTTATAAATCTAACTAATCTTGAATTGAATAAACTATGAAACATAGATGTGCAGGTAGTCAAAATCTAATCTAGACATTCTGGTTTCATTAATATGTAAATGACAGAAATTAGAAACTTAAAGAAGCTAACATGTTGTTAGTTCGTGAGATGTGTCCAAGCCATCTGTATGAATGAAGAGCATCCAACTGCCATGCCTACGAGATAAATCTGCAATAGACTTTATACTACGACTATTTTGAATAAATTTATAAAATGTATTGGCAACTGAGGTTTAATGACAGAGAAGGGAACACAAATTGAACCCTATGATCTTATGATCAGGAATAGTTATAATAATACAAATCTTAGTGTAATGCATTGCATTTCATCATTCAACTAAAAATCAAAGATAAATCCTATCATTCGAATTGAAAATATGATCACAGTGTTAATATCTAGAGCAACAAATTATAGACGATATTTATAACATAAGTATCCCAAACATAATAGATCATTGAGTCTAAAACCACCATACCTATTAATATACCCAGATTAACAAAACATGAATGAAAACACCACTCACAAAAGGCTAATGCCAAAATGCTATGTGTTATTTCATTTAGTCTTGGAATCATTCGTCCATCTTCTGTTGTAGGCCAAGATGATTTCCTTTACAAAATATAGAGTATTTAAAGAGCTTGTGAAATCTAAACTTCCTATCTTCTAAGATAGGATCAGATCTCAAAATATCTAGACATCAAATATAGAGGGCCTACAACCACTCATGATCAAACTATATCTTCAAAATTTATGAATTTTTTTTCCTTTTTACAAAACAAACAAAAGGAGATAGCTAATAAACTAAGTTGAGTATGTTCCATCCCATAAGATAAGAATCAGATATACCCTCCCGAAAAAATGAAATGAGAGCAAGTTAAATATTTTATTAACTAACAATTTCTAAATTTTATATGAAAAATGACTTGGCTATAGAATCTCTCGATTCTGTAGCCAGTCTTATTATTGGTAACATAAATCCAAGTTGATCCAATTTGATTAAAACAAAAAAACAAAAAAAACATGACTGTAATATGAATCAACTTACCATTTAATTAATAACAAAAAATGGATCAATATATCTTAGAATTTATTACGGCCTTTACACTGTCATCATTTTTTATAACAATATTGTCTATCGTTTTTAGACACTTCGATTGTATCTTTTCATTTTCCTTGAGTTCACGGTTTTCGTTTGTCAATGATTCATTGTGAGTTGTGAGAGCTTTGATCCTTTCTTGGAGAATGGGGATATCTATATAGTACTTCCCTATCTAATGCAAGAATACTTCACAATGCACAGCATGGGCGATCTATTGAGGGAGCGTATAATTAGGTGCAAGAACACCAACGCTACTGTTACCTGCCTCTGAATGAGATTAATACCAGTCAACCCATTTCTATATTTGAGACATGGAGGGAGATTGTTGACATAATCGAATGGTTGATTATGATCTAGTTTGGGACAATTTGGATCTTCTTTTGCAAGAAACCTTTCAATATCAGAGTGTGAATCCTCATGGATCTCGATTAAATCGATCGAGCTCACATGAGGCTTGGATCGATTATGCAGACTCCTTGAAATGAGTTTACCAACCCTCTTATTACGAAACCCTAACATTGATTGATTCTTTTTCGATTGTTTGCAAAGTTTTTTACTGTCGTATTGTACAGTAGGGTTAGGGAAGACAATCGATCCATGTACATGAGTTTCAATAAACTCAGAACTAACATCCTGTTTTCAACATAAAATCTAATCGGGTAATGCCCCTTCAAGAGGGTTTTCCTACGAAAATTATGGCTTGCCACTTGAGAAATCAAGACGTTTTTCTATCATAGGCTTATCCATCACAGGGGTTTCTACAGGAATTTATATAACAAAATTACTTCGAACTAATAACCCATCCCAATCATCACCCAGGGTTTTCAAACGATGAACCAACAGTATTTTAATTAAACCATGGTGAAAGAGGCTAGAGTCGAGGCTCTGCTTCTTGTATATTTTCGACATTTTTTACAGACTTATTAGCAAGTAAAAAGACACATTTAAATGGAAGCCAATAAAATGCATGAGCAATTGCACATGGTAAAGGAAAACTAGGCCATAATGGCCTTCACAGGTAATAAATTGTTTTAAAACTGCTAACAGACCATGCCATCTATCCTTGAGCAGGGAGACTAGAATACCTTTGTCACAATAGGGAACTTCGTCCAATTCTGAATTCTTGAACCACTTCTGACCAGTGAGAGGGAGACCTGTTGCTTCACTCAAAAAATCTTCGGTGACCTCCAACTAAATATCACCAACCTTTTCTCTATATCCATCAAATGTTAGGGTGAATTCTTTGGCCACTTGCAGGTTATACCCCTAGACCTTCTTAATAAACATATCCCAACCCTAGTTTTTCATATCCTCACTCACATCATCATGAAGCAACAAAGCTTTAGATCCATTCATCTCTACTTGGACGACATGGGCCATTATGGGTTTGAACAGACTGTAACAATGGCGACTCGAACTAACAGTGGGTTTAGATGATAGTGGTAAGAGGGATAAGTCTGAGCGGATACCATGAAAACAAAATAAGCAGAGAACCTATGCGAACATAGAATACACATGAAGGTCTCGGTTATGGGGTTTGCACACTCCTCGTAATGAACGTTATGAGTACATCACACTACAAAAACTTTTAACCTGAAATGAGAGGCCTGTCAACTCGTTCTGCCAGCCAAAACAAAGTACATGATACAGTTCTGGTGTGATTAATTCCCACGTCATGTAATGGGTATAATTTATTTGCAAAGGTTAGGAATGGATACGTTTTTACAATCCAAATGCAAATTGATTTTTGGTATAATAGTTGATTTACAAAGCATCCAAATAGATAATCTTACAGTCCAAAAGAAAATCGACATAAGTATTTTATCGATATTTGATAAGCTCAAAAATAAAAATCATTTGAGTAAGAGACATGAGGTAGATGTAAGCACATTGACCCTTTTAAAAACCAAACTTTGGATAGAGTTAAAATGTGAAATTAAGTTTTAACGCCTGATTCATGATTTCAGTCACGAATCAAGCATGAAAACACAAGATAAAAATAAAACAAGAATAATCAAACATCTTTTTTATAACCAAAATATCACCCTCAAATAGTAATATTTATAGGATGAGGTGTAGGCAGCTACAAGAGGTGTCATTTGTCATTCAAAAAGGTAAAAACATGTGGGGCTGCCAATAATGGTGACTTACTGGGAGAAGCAGTTATCTCTGCATCACCAACGAGTTCATGTTAGGATTGATTAGAAGGATTCAAGATCAAAGAAAAATCTAGAGGAAATCAATCATCTCAATCAAATTCCAACAGTCATCACACAATCCAACTTCAGATTTTTTTTTGTTCAAATGAAATCCGGTGAAATTTTTTAATTATGAGAGAAATGATATTCAAGCCAATGGCTCTAATACTATTCACAGGGCCACTGCTGCTAGTAGACATCCATAGCTTCGACATGGAGGTCAATTATCCCGCTCTGACACCTCTACCTTGTACAAGAATTTTCAATACAAAATGAAGGGCACTTATGACCAATATCAAAGTTTATACCTGATAATTTTCTTTAACCCGACATCGCTTCACTGCCAACAGGCCTGTTCAGTACCCCGAATAAGTTGTCTTGGCATCATGTATGAATTTACCCACTACCAGTAGACCTGTTCAGTATCTCGACTGGTTTACAGACATTTCCCACAACTCTCTATAAATGATTTACAATTTGACATAAATTTAATGATATTTAGAAGAGGGGTGATGCTAAAAATTTCAGTTTTCAGAACACTTGATATTTTAGAGCCTTTTAATTTTTTTCTTGATAACCTTCATTATGATCTAAAATTAGTTTTTTGATGAGACTAATTTTTTGAGGACAGGAAGGCATACTTGAGTTGTTTTGTCTAAAAAGCAGGGACAATGTAAAGAGATTTAATGATGGTCGTGTATGCTCATAATTGTAAAGTGAAACCAGAAAACCTATTTTGAACATAAAGTTTCTTTAGCTTGTCTACGTTTCAACAATTTACAATATTGATTCTCTGAAAGACCTTGACTGTTTCTTCATAATGAGGCATTATGGTTTCCCTTCATGAACTAAAAGGTGACATAGACATAAGTTTAACTAGAAAGCAACAAAACAAGGAAAATGAAAAGAACCAAAATCAGAAAACAAAAGTAAATCAAAATAGAAAAATATGTACAAAAGGTGGATTTGGAATTATCATGAAAAATACCTTTTGAGAGCTTGGCCATTCACTGGGAAGGTGTGTGGCTGTCCCTCCAAACTATGTAGATGGAAAGAGTCGGGACCTAGTTTTTCAGCGATTACAAAAGGCCCCATCGATAGGTTCTGGAACTTGGTGTGTTTCCCTTTTCCTTTGTGAGGTTTATACCATTTGAGAACCAAATCTCCTACCTTGAAGTTTCTATCTAAAGAAGAGTTTGAATCAAACCATCTTTTCACAATCTGCTGATGTTGATCTAGCCTCTCCTTTGCATGTGTTCTTACTTCCTCTAGTTTCAACAAGGCATTAATTCGACTTTCAAGAGGAGGGAATTCCTCTTCTTGAACTTTCTGTGATAATTGCAGAGAGGGAAGTAGAACATGAGGAGGGAGGATTTCTTCTCTTCCGTAGACAAGAAAGAAAGGGGAATTACCAACAGAGTTTTTTGGTGTCACCCTATCAACCCAGAGTGCATTAAAAAGCGCGTTGTGACAATTTTTGTGGTTTTTAGAAACTGTCCTCTTGATGATTTTTATCAAATTGCTATTTGTTGATTTTGTTAGGCCATTTCCTTGGGGGTAATAGCCGGAAAAATACTTCATTTTGATCCCTTTTTCTAAATAAAAAACACTCATATCGAGGGATGAAAAGTAAGAAGCATTATCAAAGACCAAACATTTGGGAATGTCGAATCTAGTAATGATATTTGAGTTAAGGAAAAATATTATGTGATTAGTGTTTACTACTTTCAGGGGTGCAGCCTCGGAGCATCTAGTAAAATAATCTGTTGTTGTAATGATGTATTTATGCTTTTTTGAAGAAGTGGGGTTAATTGGCCCTATGATGTCAAGACCCCACTGCTGAAAAGGTGAATCCACCGAAATAGGCTGCAAAGGGAATGCTTCATTTTCTACTTGTCCAATAGCCTTTTGGCAGATTATGCATTTACAACATAATGCATGGGAATATTTGAACAATGTGGGCCAATAGTACCCAACTCTTAATACTTTGTGAGCGACGGTGTCTCCACTGAAGTTCCCACCAATTTCACCTGCATGAAGTTCAGATAATACTTTCTCTGCTTCATCTCTTTCCAAAAAACGCATGAGAACACTATCAAATGTTTTTTAGAATAATACGTCGTTTATCAACTGGAAAGGTGCATATTTTAGTCTTAATGCTCTTCTCTTTTTTGGGTCAAGCTGGAGAGGAGAAGAATTGTTTATTAAATAAAACTTAATATCATCAAACCAAGAATTTGCAACAACTTGTGTACAACTGATTTGTTTTCTGTCATGTTGGTTTACAGTTGAGGAATTAATTTGACTTTATTGTTCTTTAACTAAATCACCAACTAGTTTACATAGGCCTTGACCTATGACAATTTGTGCAGGGGTTATTTTGAGGTTATAATCTTGTAATGATGTCACCCAGTTTTCCCATTTTTCACCCAATTCCTTTTGTACTAACAATTTTCTGATAGCATGATAAGGAACAATGACTTTAGTTATGGATTTCAACAAATATGATCGAAAGTGTTTCACTGCTTTAAAAACAACATAAGCTTGTTGATCTACAGTTGGGTAGTTAAGATATGATCCTTTTAAAGATGAGATCATGAAGTCAATAGGTATTTCATTAATTTCAATATTCTTTTGGGTTAACACAATAGTGTAAGATCGGTTGGAGGTGAAAGTTTAAAGAGTGAAATCTTGCGATAAATCAGGACTCATCAAGGAAGGGGCTTCCACTATGGATTTTTTGATGGAATCAAAGGCTTGATTTCCCTATGGTTTCTAATGATACCGAACATAATTTTTAATTAAATTCTTCAATGGCCTTACCATTTCTAAGAAACTTGGGACAAACCTTCTGACAAAGTTAATCTTGCCTAAAAATGACTGCATGGCTTTCTTGGAAGAGGGAGGGGAGAGTTTAGCAATATCTTGAGTCCTTTCAGGATTGATAATCATTCCATCTTTGGACACTATGAAACCAAGTAATTTTCCTTGCTCAACTACAAATACTGACTTATTAGGGTTGAGAGATATGCCATACTTGCGGCATTGTTCTAGGACAACCCTAAGGTGAGACAAATGATCTTTCTTGTTTTTAGAGAAAATGGTTACATCATCAAGATATACCACCACTGATTGATTTAGGAGGCCATGTAAAGCAATGTACATTGCTCTATGGAAAGTGGACCTGACATTTATAATCCCAAAAGGCATCTTCCTGTAGGCATAAGTGCCCCACAGGGTACAGAAAGTGGTTTTTAGTTGATCCGAGGGAGACATTAGGACTTGGTTGTATCCCGAAAAACCGTCTAACAGAGATAGTCTTTCGGAACCGAAAACTTGTTGGAGAATTTGTTCCATTGGAGGAACGAGATAATTATATTTGTCCAAAGCTTGGTTCAAGTTACGAAAATTGACACAGATTCAAATTTCACCACTTTTATTCCTTATAGGAACTAGATTAGACACCCATTGTGTATGTCTCATTGGGAAAATTATCTTTGCATTCAGTAATTTATTTAGTTCTTTCTTGAGAGTGGGTTCCAACTTAGGGTGCATCTTTCTCATCTTCTATTGAAAAGGTTGAGTCTGGGGTTTCATGGGGATGAAATGTTGTATGATATTCGGATCAAATGTTTTCAGGTCATCCTATGTCCAAGTGAAAACGTCTTTGAATTCTTTAAACAATTTTACAAAAGCAGATCATTCTTGCTCGGAACATCCTTTTCCCAAATAAATGTTTTGGGGATTTTATTTAGTCCCTAAGTTGACTGTTTCATAAACTAGAGAAGAGATATTTGTTTTATAATTTACTAAACCTCTAAACTTATCATGTAAGTCATAAAAATTTTCTAGTCTTAATACGGATTTAGGAATAGAGTTTACCAGATCAAATGTCGATTCGGGAGATCTAGGATCTTATATTACCATGAAGTTGCAAAGATTTTCATCGTGAGTGCCTTCATCGATAATTGCACCTTGGAAAGTGTCCTCCATATACAAGAAGTTAATGATTTGTTGATCATCGTCGAAAACTCTCCAATTGGTGATGTTGTCTAGGATCGATGGCCTGAACAATAATTCAATCGAAAATTCATTCGGAGAGAGACCTTCTATGGGAAAATGTTTAGAAGTGACGTTAGCCAATAGGCCAACCTTAGAATTACTTAATCTAGGAATGGAATTGATGTTAAACGCTAAAACATTTTGTATCAAACTCCATACCTCAGTTTGGTAACTTCTCAGATGTGGTGACAAGAAGTGTATGGAGTTTCTTACCTGTCTAACCACTATCTCTGAATCACTGAACACTATTAAATTTCTTACATCCATATCCAAATTTTTCTTAAGCTCTTGTAGAAGTGATTCGTATTTGACAGTTTTATTAGTGCATTTTGAACTCTAATTGATAGGCAATGAAAGTTTTATTACTTGTCGGGTCAATGAGTACACATCCTGCACCAAATCCTTCTTTGGATTTGGATCCATCGAAGTAAAGTGACCATATATGAGCTTTTTCGGTAGTGTTTGGAACATTTGGCAAAGCAACTGACTGAGTACATGTCATGATCTCTGACTGTTGCTCTGGATCGATGATGGGGGAAGTTTCAGCCACGAAGTTAGCAAAGAAGGTGTTCATTCCCTGTATTTCAAGTGAATTAGTAGCCATGGTAAAAGGTTCATTTGGGTCATTCAGATATGTCACGGTATGCTTCAGGTAGCGTTCACGTTTTATCCTAATTTTATTTGATTGCCCATTTTCTGGTAACCACAAATGAGACCAATTTGTGGCAAAGTAACCATGCAGTTGTTCGTACCAGTCCCTACTCAAGAACAAGCCATAGACTTCAGGGATGTCAAAAACAATGATGTCAATAATTTGGTGAACCTTAGGATTAGAACATAACCTAACCAAAACATTCTTAACTTCACCGATTACCTTAATGTTCGTCCAATCGAGCTGAATGATTTTAACACTAGAAGGCTGAACTTCTGCGTTCATTTTTTGGCAAATAGATAAAGGCATCACATTCGATGATGCACCGGAATCGACCATGAAATTATGTACATTTCTATTAAAATTTTCAAAAGTTAATAAGAAAGGTGGGGCATTTTTACGAGTATTAACAATAGAATTCTGCTGATTTTTAGCCACTGTCCCTGAAACAATTTTATCTACATTTGATACAGTTTTTTCAGTCATATCCCTTTTATATGGGGGCTGGGATGTCATTTTAGTAGGGATATTTTGAGTTGTTTTAGACTAATTTCTTCAGTTTTCTTGTTGTTAAGATCGTTGTTCTTACTATTTTCTGCGATATTTTGAAGCATTTTCTGCAGAATAAGAGGAAATTTCAAAAGCTTGTAAACATAAATATTAGCCCACAATTTCTTTAGATATTCAATCAAGTCATATTCTAAAATTGGGGCTGCTAAAATCTGTTTTATTTCAGACTGTTTTGATTGTTTTGAAGGCACATTATTACTCATTTTGAAAAATGGTTTGCTCTGTTCTTTGCTTCTCATGTTGTAAGGGAGAACAGTTTCAATTTTTTCTTGAAAGATACTGTCGGAAAAATGTTTGAATATATTGGGAAATGAATCCTCTTCTTCAGCTACGTCTTCCTCAATTATGTCTTTAGAACTTTCAGGAGGGGTAGAGTTATCATGTGCTTCAAGAATAGTTTGCAAAGCGTATTGTAAGCTTTCAAAATTAAGACCTTCAGGGGTAGGATTTAGTCAATTGGGGGCAAAAGGTTTTCTAAAAGGAGGTTTAAAACTTCCTTTTCTTGAGGATGCCTCTTCGACTGATTTCTTCAAGGCTATGACTTGATTCGATAATCTTTGGACAACCTTTTGTAAACTTTCTAAGTCTAGAGTTTTTGGTTGGCTTTTGGCTTGGGGAGGCCTTGCAAGGATTTCGATTTTCTTTGTAGAGGATGAAGTTGTTTTAGCTTCACTATTGATATTATATTTCAAAATTACTATGTCCTTTTCGATTTGGCTTTCCTCCTTGAAGGATTCCAGTAACATAGACTTTTTAGACCTTTTAACCCAAATTTCTATATTATTATGTAGGGATTTGGTGTAATATGCGACAATTAGACTTTCTGCAGGCATTGAATATGTGGGAATTCGATTCTTTAATGTGAGGAATCTTTGGTTAAAATATTTTACTTACTCCTTAGGGTTCATTTTTAGGCTGGAGAGTTCCATTACCAACCGTTCAGGGGTTTTATCATCTCCAAACTTCTCTAAGAAATAGGTTTTGAATTTGTCCCAACAGACAATGGTCTGGGGCTGCTAGGAGAAATACCATGTAGAGGCATTGCCCTCAAACGTATAAGGAAAGAGTATACATACTACATATTTGTTCTCTACACTTCAGAGTCTAATGGCCAACATGAATTTCTTTATGTGATCTTTGACATATTTCTTAGAATCCAGATCAAATTTAGGTAACCATTTCTCTGGGTGTTTTGGAAATGGGTGTTGGCGTCCAGGTATAAACATGACATCCTGATCAAGCCATGGTCTGGCATGATTGTTTTGGTTTTCCATGAGTGTAGGTGGTGTCGAAGGCCGAGATGGTTCAAATGAGGAGCTGCCTTCATCAGAGGATCCTCCTCCTGAAGAAGATGGAGATGAATGAGGTGGAGAAGGTGGAATAATGGATCCTACAACTCCAAGAGTAGGGGTATGGTCATGATCTATGATATTATCTCCTAAAGGATCTAAACGTAGACCAGTGCCTTCAAGTTTCTCTTGTATATCCGAGAAATCTAAAGGTTGATTGAGAGGCCTACCAGGTTGTCTGATATGGGCCAAAGCACTGTGTGTCCTTAAGAGTGACTAATGAACAATTTCTTGTACGCTGACCCCTTGAAGGTTTGGTGTTACTGGCTCAACGAGAATCTTAGGATTTTTCGTTCGAGCAAGTTGTTGTTTCAGAAGTAACGTTGTTGTCTAAGAAACTATGTGTTACTATAGGGGAGCGAGTGTGTGGGTGTGGAGTTTTGTGACTTCCACATGCCATCAATTGTATTCATCCCTCCTTCTAGTGCCATTTGTTGACGGGTGAAATTGACCATCCGTCAACTGGAAGAATGAGTCTGGTCCGGGGTTGTCTAAGTAACCCAAGCCATTTGGTGTAACTTGTTCTGACGGGTTCAATGGCTTTGTTAGCCAATCTAAAATCTTAAGAAGAAAAACAAACAAAAGAAGGAAATAACTAATTAATTGCTAAACTCTATATTATATATGTACATATGCTCTAATATAACTATTGTAGGTGTATTAAGAAAAAAATATACAAATCTCACTTATGTACATCATTTACAAATTGCAAGTTTTAATCGAAACTTAYGAAATCAATGCGAAAATGATTGCTTTTAAGAAGCAGATAAAGAAATCACATTTAAATATTTTATGTTTTCTTTTATAAATCTAACTAATCTTGAATTGAATAAACTATGAAACACAGATGTGCAGGTAGTCAAAATCTAATCTAGACATTCTAGTTTCATTAATATGTAAATGACAGAAATTAGAAACTTAAAGAAGCTAACCTATTGTTAGTTCATGAGATGTGTCCAAGCCATCTATATGAATGAAGAACATCCAACTGCCATGCCTACAAGATAAATCTACAATAGACTTTATACTACGACTTTTTTGAATAAATTCATAAAACGTATTGGTAGTTGAGGTTTAATGACAGAGCAGGGAACACAAATTGAACCTTGTGATCTTATGATCATGAATAATTGCAGAAAGACAAATCTGAGTGTAACGCATTGCATTTCATCATTCAACTAAAAATCAAAGATAAATCCTATCATTCGAAATGAAAATATGATCACAGTGTTAATATCTAGAGAAACAAATTATAGATGATATTTATAACATAAGTATCCCAAAAATAATAGATCACTGAGTCTAAATCCACTAGACCTATTAATGTACCAGTATTAACAAAACATGAATGAAAACACCACTCACAAAAGGCTAAAGCCAAAATGCTATGTGTTATTTCATTTAGTCTTGGAATCATTCATCCATCTTGGGGAATGGGGATATCTGTATAGTACTGCCCTATCCAATGCAAGTAGACTTCGCAATGCACAGTAGGGGCAATCTATTGAGGGAGTGTATAATTGGGTGTAAGAACATCAACGCTACCCATTACTGGATTTTGACGGATCTTAATACCAGTAAACCCCTTGCTATCTTTGAGACATGGTGGGAGATTGTTGACATAATCGAATGGTTGATTAGGATCCGGTTTGGGAAAATTTGGATCTTCTTTTGCAAGAAACCTTTCAATATTAGAGTCTAAATCCTTATGGATCTTGATCAAATTGATCGAGCTCACATGAGGCTTGGATTGATTATGCAGACTCCTTGAAATGATTCAAGCAATCCTCTTATTACAAAACCCTAACATTTCTTGATTCTTTTTCGATTGTTTGCAAAGTTTTTTACTGTTGGATTTTACAGTAGGGTTAGCGAAGACAATCGATCCATGTACAGGAGTTTCAATAAACTCAGAAATAACATCTTGTTTCCCACATAAAAGTCGATCAGGTAATACCCCTTCATGAGGGTTTTCCTCTGAAAATTCTATCTTACCACTTGAGAAATCAATATGTTTTTCTATCATAGGCTTATCCATCATAGGGGTTTCTACAAGAATTGTTGTAGCAAAATTATTCAAACTAAGAACCCATCCCAATCATACCCAGGGTTTTGAAATGATGAACCAACGATATGTTAATTAAACCATGGTGAAAGAGGCTAGATTTGAGGCTCTGCTTCTTGTATCTTTTCGACATTTTGTACATAATTCTTAGCAAGTAAAATGACACATTTAAATGGAAGCCACTAAAATTCATGAGAAATCGCACATGGTAAAGGAAAGCTAGGCCATAATGGCCTTGATAGGTAATAAATTGTTTTAAAACTACTAACAGACCATGCCATCTAACCTTGAGCAGGGAGACCGGAATACCTTTGTCACAACAGTCAATCCTTCTAGAGGTAACGAAACAAATCCAGGGAAATTCATCCAATTTCGAATTATTGAACCACTTCTGACCAGTGAGAGGGATCCCTGTTGCTTCACTCAAAAAATCTTCAGTGACCTCCAAATGAATATCACCAACCTTTTCTCTGTATCCATCAAATGTTAGGGTGAATTCTTTGGCCATGTGCAGGTTATACCACTATAAATTCTTAATAAACATATCCCAACCCTGGTTTTTCAAATCCTCACTCTCATCATAATGAAGCAACAAAGCTTGAGAGCCATTTGACCCTACTTGGATGACAAGGGCCATTATGGGTTTGAAAATACTGAAACAAGGGCAACTCAAACTAACTATGGGTTTAGATGATAGTGGTAAGAAGGATAAGTCTGAGCGGATACCATGAAAACAAAATAAGCATAGAACCTATGCGATCATAGCATACACATGAACGTCTCGGTTATGGGGTTTGCACAATCCTAGTAATGAACTCTCTGAGTACATAACACTACACAAACTCTTAACCCTAAATGAGAGGCCAGTCAACTCATTATGCCAACCAAAACGAAGTATAGGATATGGTTCCGGTGTGATTAATTCCCACGTCATGTAATGGGTATAATTGATTTGCAAAGGTTAGGAATGGATACGTTTTTAAAATCCAAATGCAAATCGGTTTTTGGTATAATAGTTGATTTACAAAGGATCCAAATATATAAGCTTATAGTCCAAAAGAAAATTAACATAAGTATTTCATCGATATTTGATAAGCTCAAAAAGAAAAATTATTCGAGTAAGAGACATGAGGTAGTGTAAGAACATTGACCCTTTTAAAAACCAAACTTTGGATAGAGTTAAAATGAGAAATTAAGTTTTAACGCTTGATTCATGCTTTCATTCATGAATCAAGCATGAAAACGCAAGATAAAAACAAAACAAGAATAATCAAACATCTTTTTTATAACCAAAATATCACCCTCAAATAGTAATATTTATAGGATGAGGCGTAGGGAGCTACAGGAGATGTCATTTTTCATTCAAAAAGGCAAAAACATGTAGGGCTGCCAACAAGGCCATAGTGAATTATCCCTTTGCAAAGAATGTTATTGATGTGATATCCTTCACAGGTCTTGTTAGTTATTATTGGAGATACATTTATGGATTATCCAATATTACAAACCCAATAACTTCTTTGAAAAATAAATGGAATAAGTTCAAATGGTCCCAATAATGTGTGAAAAGTTTTCAATGGTTGAAAAATATTTTCATTAGTGCACCTATATTAAAGATTGTAGATCCATAGAAAGGCCTTGTTGTGTGTATAGATGCATGTAGGAAAGGAATTGGTGGAATTTTTATGCAATATAACCATATGGTGTGTTTCGAGTCATGAAAACTAAATTATCATGTCAAAAACTAAGAAAAAGTATATTTCTCATGCCCTAGAACTTGTTTTTGTAGTCCATACATTAAAGATCTAGTGACATTTCTTGATGGGCAGGTTGTTCTTGATAATGACATATGATATTAGCTTGATGTATATATTTGACTAACCAAACTTGAATTTTAGGTAAGCAACATGGTTGGAACTTCTCCACAAGTTTGATTTTGAAATCAAACACATACAAGGGAAGGAAAACAAGGTTGTAGATGCACTTTGCAAAAAAAACTATGTGGTAGTAACCAACATTTGTAAATATATTTTGAAGAAAACATTGGTAGAGTCCATTTTATTGATGAACATTATATTCAAGTGAGAGATGGACCATGGTAAAAGGAAATAAAGAGGAATTATGAAATCTATCAACTAAGTGGTGATGGACTTCTTATTTACACAAATATAATGTATATTACCAACTCGAAAAAGTTCGGACAATTATTATGGATGAAATATATAAAATACCATATTCTAGTCATCCAAGATACCAAAAGATTATTGCTACAACAAGGAAGAATTACTTTTGGTCTGGAATTAAAAGGGGTGTTGTTGAATAATTCCAAGATGCTTGAAAAGTCAGTAGTTCAAGGATGGGAATTAACACCTAGAAGATTCATTGCAACCTTTTCCACTTCCCAAATGGAAATGTAAATTAATAACGATGGAATTTATTATGGGATTTCCAAACAAATGAAGCAATATGAAGTTATCATGGCTGTAGTTGATAAATTAATGAAGGTAGCTCATTTTATTCCCATAAAGTCTACTCACAAGGAAACAAAGATTTCAAAAATATTCATTAAGGGAATTTTTAAGTTGCATGGATTCCCATGACAATTCAATCACATAGTGATACAAAGTTCACTTCAAATTTTTGGAAAAGTATTTTTGAATGCTTGGGAACCAAACTAAGTTTCAATGTTTCTTTCCATCTGCAAATAGATGGGCATATTGAAAGAGTAAATCAAGAAATTGAAGACATTATTTGCATGTATGTGATGGATAAATCGTCTAAGTGGGAAGATTAATTATACCTTGTGTGTAAATGTGTTGAACCTGCATAGAATAGATCTAGACAAACAATAATACACACATTTGGAGAGAGAATTTGAGAAATAAGAAGAAGGAGAGAAAGAATGAAATAATTCTCATTAGCCATTATGAATAATGAATAATTTACACATGATATACTTTGTATAACTCAATGAGTGTGCACTGGAGGAGAACCAATGCACTATAGTGGTGGTATAGAGTGATATGGACACACACCAACAATTACAGGATTGAACTGCCACCTAGTCTCGTCTCTCAGGCATTTGCGAGAGTGAACTTCCACCTAGTTGAGTTAACTAGTCAACTAGTCTTCAATTAACTGACTTAACAGAGAGTAGTGAGGAGTTAAATCAAGGAATCAAGGTTAGTGCACTAGTATGGTGATGATACTAAGGCAAGTTTGAATTAGCATGGTGATGATCCCAATGTTTCATGGTGACAAAACCAATGCAACATTTAAACTCAACTCAACTAGTCAAACTAAAGTGTCAACTAAAAGAGAATTTTCTCCAAGTGGAATATTATCCCCTAAAATATAGGAGACTTGATAATGACTAATTATGACTAATAAACAAGGAAAAACCTTAGGAAAAATAAATCCTAGGTGTGTGTGAAGTAACTCCAACACCCCCCCTGAACATCACTATGGTGAAAATAAAGAATGGGTCCCGGCAACAAGGCCATGTTAGGTACCCAAATACAAAAGAACGAGGAAAGAGGGAAAACCTTATGGGAAAACCCCCGCTCAAGGTACAATGTATGTAAAAATAAGAACTACAGTTGCTAGGAAACTGTGTCTTTCACTCGAAGATGACTTCATAGAGAATGGAACTTCTGCTCAGTGAAGGTCTTGGTGAAGATGTCTTTCATCTGTTCTTCTGAAGGAAATAAATGTAAGTCAATGATCCCCTTGTGTACTAAGTATCAGATGTAGTGCATGTGGATCTCGATGTGCTTTGTCCACTGCCTATGAAATCGATCTCTGTATAACTTCAGAGTTCTCTAGTTGTCGCACCAGATGATGATCGAACAATGAAATAGAATGCCCAAATCAGTGAGAAAATGTTGTAGCCACATAGTCTGAATGGTTATGTTAACTACCCCTCTGTACTCTGCCTCAGATGAAGATAGAGAAATGGAAGCTTGCTTATTGCTTGACCAACAAATAGGCCTAGAACCAAGACTGACTGGGTAACCAGATGTGGACTTGCAATCAGTGTTATCGCCAGCCCAATCATAATCAGTAAACCCAATGATATGTAATGTAGATTCTGCTGCATAATGAATCCAAAGGTGATCATTCCCTGTATGTATCGAAGGATATGCTTTGCATCTTTCTAATGTAGCTCATGAAGCTCCTACATGAACCTAGAAACTGTGCCAATTGCTTATGAGAGGTCTGGTTTGGAGTGTGTGAGATACAATAAGCTCCCCACTAGTTGTCTGTACAGTGTTCTATCAACCAGTGGAGTCTCCACACCATCCTCAAGTTTGACTCTTCATAGGAAATAAGTTAGAGCAGACTTGCAGTCTGTCATGTGAAATCACTAAAGGATATCTCGTGCATACATGGCCTGAGATATTTTTATTCTTGATGCATCCTGACTGATATGAAGTCCAAGGAAAAAGTGTAGCAGACCCATGTCCACCATCAAAAACCTGTCATGTAGAATCCTCTTGACTGTAGCAATTGTTGAAGTCGAGCACTCGGTGATCAACAAATCATCGACATACAGAACTAAAAGTAGAAGTGAATCGACCACCCTAAACATGTAGACATTCAGGTCTGGTTTACAACATACAAAGTTTTATGACAATAGGTAGGAGTCCATATTGGCATACCATGCCCTCAGAGCATGCTTGAGGCCATAAAGGGACTTCTTCAGTCGACAGACCAAAGATGAGTATTGCATAAATCCTTGAGTCCTACTACTGGAGCAAAGGTCTCATCATAGTAAATACCATAAACCTATTGAAATCCTTTGGAAACAAGCCTGGCTTTGTATATACTAATTTGTCCATCCGTTGCACTCTTTATTCTATAGACCCATCTAGATCTGACAAGTTTCCTCCTAGAAATAAGGGGAACTAGATCCCAAGTCTGGTTCTTAAGGAGGGAGTTGTACTTGTTGTGCATGGCAGATTCACAAAAGGGATTTACAACAACCTCTCCATAAGACTATGGATATGAAGACTAAACCAAGAAAAGCGTCCTAGAGGGAAATGGTTAAGTGGAAGTGAGTGCAACAGGAGGCTCCTTGAAATCATATCGAGTCCTCCTAGTATTAATTGGATCATCAACGAGATCCCCTACATCCTGAAGGATAGTCTGTGCCCACTTGGGCCTATGCTCTGGCTCTGCAAATCCATCCGTATGCTTTGACTTTGCATATGACTGTAGTGACTATGAATCTGAATCATCTGAGTCCTCTGAATTGGAACTCTCATTTGAAGAAGAGTTGACATGTGCATGCTCATCATCTCGGATAGGTGGAAGAATGTAGGTGTATGCATGTGGCTGCTGAGGTGCATGCAAGACACTTTCCTCTAATTGGACACTTCGCTCAATGATGAGTTGATCTGAGGAAAGATCAATAAGCCTATATCCCTTCACACCATCGAGGTATCCAAAAAAATAGCACTCAAGTCTTTTTGGATCAAGTGCCTTCCAGAAAAGAGTGAATCTGAGCCCATGCACGTGAACCAAAAATGTGAAAGTGGGTCACTTCCAGTTTAAGGCCACTCCAAGCCTCGTAGGGGGGTCTTATCCTTGACAGATCTATGGGGAGATATATTTTGGATGTATGTTTCACAATTAAGTTCTTCGGCCCATAGTCTTTGTGGTAGTGACTTTTCATGCAACATGCAAGATGCCATCTCCTTTAGAGATCTATTTTTCCTCTTAGCAACTCTGTTTTTCTGTGGAGTATAGGGAACTATGTGTTGCAACTGAATCCCTGCCCCATGGAAAAGATTATGGATCTCATGATTTACGTACTCTCCCCTGTTATCAATTCAGAGGAATTTTATCTTGTTTCCATACTGTGTCTCAACCAGGGCTTTGAAATCTTTGAGGTGTTTAAAGACCTCTGATTTTTGCCTGAGAAAGTAGATCCATGTAAAACATGACAAATCATCAACAAAAATGATAAAAAGCCTTTCTTTATTGATGGATGGATTTGGAAAAGGACCCATAATGTCACTTTGGATCGTATCTAAGGTGCAGAAGCTCTCTGAGACTTTCCTTTGTCAAATTTCTCTTGAGGGTGTTTTCTGAGAACACATCCCTCACACACTCCCTTGGAAAAATGGATGTCTGGTAGACCATCAACCAATTTGTGCTTGCTAAGTTGTTGCATGTATTTGAAATTAAAATGTCCAAAACTTTTGTGCCATATCCTACTACTTTCATCATCATGAGTAAGTAGTAAAGAAAAATCAGGTTCAATGAATTCAGAAAATGTATACAATCTAGACTGATGATTTACCTCATCGGTAGCAACCCTGTAGTTGGTTTTCATGTCTTATATGTGCACAGAATTTGGTGTGAATATGAATTTCTTTCCAGTTCTGGAATTCGTCATCTGATACACGAAGAGAAGGTTGACAAAAAGTTTGGAAATGTGCAACACATTCTCAAAGATTTCGTTGGTGAGTTCAATCTTTCCTTTGTCGGTGACTTCGATAGAAGAGTTGTCCCCCATCAAAATGGGAGGACCTTTGCATGCATCCAAAGAATAATATACTTCTTTTGAGGAATCCATGTGATTTGATGCTCCTGAATCAACGATCCAAGCATTGGGAGAGGAGTTGATGACAATCAAGGAATGGCTAGAATTGTGTTTCTTGGAATTCAGATCTTCTGGCTTTTTCTTCTTCTTGGAACCCTCGGGGATTCGATATCCAAGGTTGTTTTTCTAAATTATTTGAGATATCATATCTATTTTTTTTTGCATGCATGCAGATTCTGAATGGAATCCTTTGTGGTAGTACATGCATTTCTCCCCTTTTATTCCCTTTTCCCCTTTGGATCTGGAGGGATTGGTGAAGGGTTTTGTGTACCCTTACTTATTTGGATGTGCATGATCTTTATGTTTATATTTATATTTAGATTTTTTATATTTTTGGCTTCCATCATGCACAATGAGTGCATGCACCCTTAGGCCTTTGATTGTGCCCATATTGATGAGCTTGGTTTTCTCTTGTGTCAGGGATTCGATAAAGTCCACAAGAGAAGGCATCTTCCAGGTGGCTCCAGAGGAGAATATGACTATATGGAATGTGGATACGAATACAAATAATTCAAGACCAAGCTTGGAGAGAATGGTGAGAACCATTTTTTTCTCCTCCTTCGATTTATCAACCTTGCAAGCTTTCAGTTGCGACAACAAATCCTTGAATTCTGTAAAGAAATCTTGGATATTCTTGAAGATTTTTGGATCCAATGTGAGAAACTCCACCTCCAGAATGTGTCCCCTCATATCATCCTGTTTTCCAAAGAGCCCTTCCGAGGTGGTCCAGGCTTCATTGGGAATTTTATAGGAAGATATATGAAAAAGGAGATTGGGAGAAATACGATTGCAAATTGTTCTGAGTGCCTCATCCATGCGATTTAAGTACTTGGATTTTTCTATGGCTGATATTGGTTTTGTATATGTATTCCTATACAACCCTTTGGCTTAGAGATGTATAGATATTTTCTCCTTCCATTCAAAATATTTGTAAGGTGTAAGAATGAATTCTTTTTGGAATTCCATCTTTCCGTTGTCTTCAATCTTTTGTACTTGCAAAAAAATTTAGTGTAGATTTTTCTTAGAAAACCATCAGCTATGATACCATGTAAATGTGTTGAACCTTCATAGAATAGATCTATATAAACAGTAATACACACATTTTCGGAGATAATTTGAGAAAGAAGAAGAAGGAGAGAAAGAATGAAAGAATTCTCATTAACCGTTATGAATAATGAATAATTTACACATGATATACTCTGTATAACTCAATGAGTGAGAACTGGAGGAGAAAAAATGCACCATATTGGTTGTCTAGAGTGATCTGGACACACACCAATATTTACGGGAGTGAATTACCACCTAGTCTAGTCTCTTAGGCAGTTACGAGAGTGAACTGCCACCTAGTTGAGTTAACTAGTCAACTAGTCTTCAGTTAACTGACTGAACATAGAGTAGTGAGGCGTTAAATCAGGGAATCAAGGGTAATGCGCCAGTATGGTGATGATACCAAGGCAAGTTCAAATTATCATGGTGATGATCCCAATGTTTAATGGTGACAAAACCAATGCAACATCTAACCTCAACTCAACTAGTCAAACTGAAGTCTCTACTAAAAGAGAATATTCTCTAGGTGGAATATTCTCCCCTAAAATATAGGAGACTGGATAATGACTAATTATGACTAATAAAAAAGGAAAAACATTAGGAAAAATAAATCTTAGGCATGTGTAAAGTAACTCCAACATTGTGGACTGTTCATATAACAATGGGCATTAAGCATCATTAAAAGTGAGCCTATTCCAGGATGTATATGGAATAAGATGAACTACTCCAATAATTGGTGATAATCTAATGAACATAATCGTACTTGGGTTGGAAATGATCCCATAGATGGAACAAGATGTTGCTAGGATCAAGCAAACTTTTAAGGAAACACAAGACACACATAAAAATAATGCAGATAATACTAGGGTGCACAAAAAATACAAATTTAGGGATCATGTTTACCTTATAGTGGAGTCAAGGAAGAGTTCATTGAATATTGGAAGTTTGTGCCAAGGTGGTGTTAGCACTAGAAGTCACCTCCAGATTGGAGGGGAGGTAAGCCCAGTACCCATCAATTTGTATGTCACAATGAATAAATTTAAGGGGGGTTGAATGGGTGCAGGCTCAAGATGATATCGCTTTAACACAAAAAAATTGACCAGTATGCACAGGCATGTGAGGTCTTGATTCAACTTCAGTCAATAAGTTGTAGTAAGGGTGAGTAGGAGTAAGAACTTGAGGAGAATGAAGAAGTCTACTATGGACATCCAGTATTCTAGCAACCTAAAAGGGAAAAACTCAGAAAACAAGATCCTCTTGGGTTCGGAGCTTCAATAAACTGAATGAAGTTATAATTGAACTGAAATCAAACATACATCACAATACAATAAAACCACTCGACTGGATAATCCATGGCTGAGCCATTCAGTATCAGAGGAAAAATAGATGGAAAATAAGTTGACTTTCATTAAACAAGAAGTCTTAGATTACAACACATAAACAGAGAACCAGAGGCTTCATTAAAACTTTACAATACGGAAACTTAGCTCAACCATTGACCATAGAAAAAAATCAAAACTAGTTATTTATACTCAGAATAACTCGCCACCAACAGGAGTGTGATCTGGCCACTATAATCAAAGCTTTGTGTCTGCATCTTCTTTTGTCATACTACACCTACATTCTTCTATTAGACGCGAGCTTAGATTGGTATGGGATTTGGAGGAAAATCCACTAACAAGGGAAATTTGGGCTAACAGTCTGCCTCCACAGTTAGTTCTTCCATTCTTTTCATTTATGCAGTGAAATGAGGTTTCAAACACCTCCCCCATTTCCATTAACTACTTTTATCAGGATCGGGAAGAATCCTGACACCCATGAATGTTCCAGGCAGTTCCCATGACTTCATCGATTAAATCTCGGCACCTAGACGCTACACAACTCTTCTTCATTGACCAATATGGGCACTTTCGGCCTTTGACATAGCTCCTCTCCATAGCTCCATGCGACCTTGGGCTATGACCTAGGGCTCATATCCAAAGGCGTTTCAGGATTTCATCTTTTGGGAGTCTCCACTCGACTCGATTGCAAACTTCTCGATGCCTGCTTTGACGAAAATGACTGACTCAGATCAATGGCTGGATCTGATTTTCATCTGATGGATGGATCTGTTTTACATCCAACAACTTTGATTTCTTCCTCAGAACTCTACCTTGGTGGGTTCTACGCGATGGGTGCCAAACTTTCCTCCTGGATCCGCTTTCCGTATGACCTCAGGTTGTGACTCGGAGCCCAATCCCTTGAGCACTTCAAGACTTTTCATTTCGTGAACCTGCGCCTTGATCCATGTTCAAACTTTTGACTCATGAATTATCATATCTGGTGCCACATGTCTCTTTGAATCAGATGAATTCTGCTGATTTCAGGTTTCGAGAGTTCAGATCTTTTACGAACAACTTTTACAACATTCTTAACTCCCGATTCCTGCAACTTATTTTCACCGTCGATATCTCTTAATGAGATCTATGACCCAGATTAAATCTTTTGTAGACCTTTGATCTCGGGCCTTTGCCCCAACACTAAAATTCAAGCAACTTTATAATCCTGATCTCCTATGGGTCACAAATCTAAAATTCAAATGAAATATCCTTCGCTGAAAACTGAACTTGCTCGCTCGCTTGATTCAAGTCCATATCAGACTGCTCCAAGTGTTGCGCTTGTGCTTATGGATGCGACCTATGTAAATAAATCTTGTGCTAATAGTTGATGGCCAAGGAAAGTGAGAGGGTCGGTGACGGAGATAGAGAGGGAAATGATGAACCTTAGAGAAAAAAAAATATTAGGGCCAAGACTTCTTAGGTAAGACAACAATGAAAACAAGTCATTCAAATGATTGAAGGAAAACATAAGAAAAACTACAATACAAAAGGGAAAAACCTAAGATTGGGTCTGCAAAAAGGAAAGAGATAGGGAAAAATTGCAGACTTAGGTAGAAACCACAAACCCAAAAGACTCTGACAAGTTCATGTGATAACATTTGGTGCCATAGGGGATGGCATGCTCCATGCGAGCTGCCAAGAATGCGTAACTTTGGTGCCTTTGATTTGGGTTATGGAGTCTCCTATTGAAAGTAAAAAATAAAAACCAAAGTGGAGTGGTATTTACAGTGGTGGAACATCAGTCACGGCATAAACAAAATATTTCTTCAAAAAATGCCCATTTATAGGGCCACAAAAAAATTTAGATCCCTCCAAATTCTGCAACCTATAAGAATTATTTTGAAATAACTTAGATATTTTGAAGTACCCAATCCACAGGGCTTCAAATTTACCATGCTTTCCCTTGTCCTATTTGGGTGCATCCCATTTGAGTACTAGATCTCCCAGTTGGAAATCCTCTTTTCTTACTTTCTTGTCAAAGGCTTGCTTGATTTTTTGTTGATGTTTATCTACTTTGTCCAGTACCTGTTCTCTAGTATGCTGCACTTCTACTAGTTGTTGTATTCTTTTGATCATATCATTAGGCTCCCCTTGGTATTCCTGAAAGAATTTTTCCACTGGCAAGGCGAGATGAGAAGGAAATATGGCCTCAACTCCATACACAATTTGAAAAGGAGAGACACCAAGAGACCTCTTTGTTGTCACTCTATCATCCCACATAGAAAATTTTAGGTTTCAATCCCATGCTTTCTTGTTGTCCTCTAGCAGTCTTTTGATGATATTTATCAAGATTTTGTTAGAAGACTCTTCTAGTCCATTCCCTTGGGGGTAATAGGGGGTATAGTGAATCAATGAAATTATGAATTACTCAGAAAACTTGATCAATGATTCATCTTTGAAAGATGTAGCATTATCAGTGATGATTCTGTTCGGACAACCAAACCTTGTCATAATATCCTCAAGAAAACCAATGATTACCTTGTGAGAAGCACTCCTTGTGGGAATAGCTTCTATCCATTTGGTAAAGTAATCTATGGTAGTCAATATCCATCTATGTTAACCACTTGTAGCATGATGAATTTCCCCAATGAAGTCTAGACCCCAGTACTGAAAAGGTCTTGAAGCCAGCACAGGATTTAATGGCAAAGACTTGAGATGCTTCTTTCCAAATAATTTATGACATTTGATACAAGCCCTCATATTTTCACATCCATCGGTGAATAGAGTAGGCCAAAAATACCTAGCCCTGATAATCTTATAGGCCATGGTTCTCCAGAAATGATGTCCCCCACATAAGATGTCATGAAAATCAAACATAATATTTTGGGCTTCCTGTGAGTCTAAACATCTTAGAAGCACTCCTAGAGGGTCTTTCCAATATAAGACCTGATCAATAAGGCAATATTTAATTTCTTTGAGCTTTAAATCTCTTTCCTTTCTTTTTCCTATACCATCAGGGGGTCACAACTCTTGCAGAAAATATATAATGTCTTTGTACCAAGTACATTCTACCAATGGAGGGCTACCCTAAGAAATTTTATTAGAAAACTCAGCTTGCTGAATGTTTGAGCAAGTATTGATGGAGTTAACCCCCAAAGATTTGCAATTAGATTCAGCCAACATCTTGGCTAAACCTTGGCCTTTAACTAGTTTGGTGGGTTTATTTCCAAATCAAATTCAAGGATTTTGGAAATCCACTTGCTCCTTCTTCTGTCTATGTCAAGATGAATGATAATGTCCTTCATGGAGGCTGAAGGAACATATGCAATGATCTTTGAATGCAGAACATAGACTCTGAAATATTTGAGATCTTTCACCAAGGCATAGGAATATTTCTCCATGATGTCATATTTGATCTATGTGTCTCTCAATGATCTACTGAAAAAGGCAATGGGCTTCTCCATCCCTTTGGCATTCTTCTGCAATAAAACAATTGCCACTGTATCAAATGAAGAAAAGGAAAAAATAAAAAAACCCTTGGAATAATCGAGACTGATTAGCACAGGTGCCTCAATCAATGCCTTCTTGATTTGGTTGAAGGAATCTCTGGAATCAACAATTAATTTTACTTCAATCCCCTTCCTGATCATGGTTGTGATATGCTTTACCAATTCAGAAAAATTTGAAACAAATCTTCTCAAAAAATTAATTTTGCCCAGGAAGAATTGAACTTCCTTCCTAGATATGGGAAGTGACAATGTTTGAATAGCTTCTACTCTTCTTGAATCAATCCTAAACCCCTCATATGATACTATGTGTCCCAACAATTGTCCCTCTTGAATGGAAAATAAAGAATTTTTGGGATTTAAGGAGATACCAAACCTTCTGCATTTCAAGAAGACACTTCTCATATGATAACAATGTTCTTTATCATATTTGGAGAAGACTATAATTTCATCCAGATAGATGACTAAAAAATTGTCCTTTTCTCCAATGAAGGCGATGTCCATGGGTCGTTGAAAGGTTTCTCCTGCGTTCATCAATATGAAGGGAATTTTGGCATACATGAATGTTCCCCAAGTAGTGGTGAAGGTTGTATTTTCTCTGTCTTCAGGCAGGACAAATATCTAATTGTATCCATAAAAACCATCAATCATGGAAATCCTGGATGCACCTGTCACTCTCTGCAATATTTGTTCCATCTTTGGAAATGGGTAATTGTCCTTCTTAGAGCTTCTGTTCAGGTTCTTGAAATCGATGCACAATCTGATTTCTCCATTCTTCTTTCTTACTGGGACTAGGTTGGCTACCCATTTAGAATATCTCAAAGGGACAATAATTTGGGCATCTAGAAGCTTCTTTACCTCCCTCTCCATAATAGGCAGCAACATAGGATTTATTTATCTTAATTTCTTCCTAAATGGTTTGGCCTCCTCTTTCAGTGGGATATTATGTTCAATGACACTTGTGTCGTATGTTCTAAGGTATTAATAGGTCTAGGCAAACACATCAACTAATTCTCTTAATAACCCAACATACTTGGCCCTTTTCTCCCTCGACAAGCTACTTGACAACTTGACAAATTTTGGATCCTTCTCTATGACAATATTGCACTCAGCTACATCAGTATCCCCATTTGAAACTTTACCCTTTACTTCCACATCATTTATGTCAAATAGTATTTCAAAAGGAACTAGTTCCTTTGGGATATGATTGTTGGGAAACTGGACAATATGATGATTAGTAATCTTGTTCAGAAAAAATCAGCACAAGGATTTATTTCAGAGTAAGGATCCTGATCAATGTGTATTGCAGAAAACTCATTAACAGTCTCCAGGAATCTTTTGATTTCAAGATCATCCTCAAACACTTTCCAATGCTTGACATTGTCAGGTATAGAGGGTCTATATTTCACTTCTACATCATACCTGAGTTTAGGTGGCAGAGAGACTCTAAAATTGCTTGTTGAATAGCCAGATAATCGGCCATGGAATTCTCTTCTCTTGGAAAAAATGAAATGTTGAAAGCTAAGAAAAAACTGTCAATTAGATCCCACGCTTCATTTCTATAACTTCTGAGTTGAGGGTGCTTGAATTGATAAATATTTTTTATCTGATGGACAATTAAATCAACATCCCCAAACACTGATATCTCTCCAATCCCCATGTCTTTTGTAGCCCTCAAACACAAAACAACAACTTCATATTCTGCCACATTATTGGTAGTTTCAAATTCTAACTTGTAGGATAGAGATATAATTTCTTGAATAGGTGAAACAAGGACCGCTCCAACAAAAACACCTTCTCTAGAAGAGGCTCCATCAAAGAACATTTTCCACACAGAGGTAATCAGAGGCAAATCTTCACAAAGAGTACAGGACTAATTTTTTATTTCAAGAGGGGGCTCAGGGGCATCAATGAACTACAATAAGATGGACCCCAATTATTATCGAGTGAAAAAATAGGATGGTTGATGGGTTCTTCTTCATTGCTAATAATGTAGGCCAACTAATCTTCTCTGTATAGTCTTCTATGCTCCCCCCCAAGCACATGGATGGTAGCATATGCGAGGTCCATCTGGAATGTTCCCCCAAGTATTTGTATCCAAGATCTTGACAAGAGCATGCCAAAATTGGGGGGAACATCAACCACTACTATATCCATGACCACACTCTTCATGGGTAACTGAAACAAGGTCACAACCATATCTTTGATGACCCCAAGACACTGCACTTTCCTTGAATCAAAAGAATAAAAATCATGATAAGTCTTTGTGATTTATAATCCAAGTTCTTCCATGTCAGTTTTGGGCATGAGATTATGATATGCCCCTGATTCCATCAAATATCTATGCAACACCTTATTATGTATGTTCATAGATGTATATAAGGGAGGGGGTGAATCATCTCTATCTTCTATCATAGGACCTAAGATTACTGCTGGATTTTCGTCTTGGAGATTTACTGAGTCTGAGGAGTGAGATGAAGGCTCGGGCTGCAACAACTTAGAGATGGATTTTTTTAAATATTCATGTTTGATTAGTTTTGAAAGGGGTACAGGGATCCTAATATTTTGAATTTCATGCTCAAAGTTAAAAGAGGAAGGGGGTTTCAAAACTTGTCTCACTTCTAGGATAGGACCTTTGGCCATTGGTGAGGGGTTCTGTGTTTTCTTTTCTTTGTTGTTGCTTGCTACATTTTTAGAAGGATTCTCTACTATGGTAGGCTGATGTGGGATGTCAGTATTCCCTTCTTTATTCTTAGACCTGAGGTTATATTTATTGGGACTACTATTGGTCTTCTTCCCTTTACTCAACTCATTTATTTGGATGTCCATGAGGGAATTCTTGTATACAGTTTGGGTTAAATGGGGAAATTGGGATGTATCTCCAAGACAATGGATTTCAGGATCAATCTCTTCTTCCTCCCCTTCCTCATCAACAATGAAGTTATTTTGGAGAGGGGTTTGTATTTTTTGATCATACCTATCTCTGTTTCGAGGATCTCTTGGAAGTATATGAGGGGTATTATTAGGTCTTATGAAATTTGGGCACTCTTATAACCTTACCTCCCTTCGAATTTCATCTTTTTCATTTTTTCATACAAGGATTTTACCATGTTGGTCAATTCATCTACTTGAGGGTGGGATGCAGAGGAACTAGAGGTTGAGGCTTTAGATCTCCCCCTTCCTCTGTCTCTGTCATATTTATTCCTAAGTTTGTCAACTGCCAATACGTTGGACTCTACTTCCAGGACTTCTTCTTGCATATGAGCCAAGGAAGTATCTCTTCTCTCTCTTAACATGAGGCATAAATCAGGGCGAAACACACTAGCATAAGTAATTTTGGCAAAGGATTCTGTAGGCTTTATCTCAGCAGGGATATTATTGTACATTTTGTTGAATATTTTGGATAAGTCAGAGACAAATTCTCCCTCTTTTCTCTTTAGGGACCCGAAATATGTGATATAATACATAAATTCCTTTTTATCCCCCCACTATCTCAAGAAAACATCATCTAGAGCCTCAATCCCAACAATAGATCCAAGGGTCAATCCCCTAAACCATTTCCTAGCCTCGCCATCAAGGATCTAGACAAATACTCTCATATACACATCCTTGTTTTCAATATTTATATTTTTTGTATAACTGTAGAAGGCAACAAGATTTTATTCAATAGTTATGTCTTCTTCTCATGTGAATTTGGGCATGTGTTTTAGGTAATATTCAGTAGGGAGAGCAGTCATTAGCTGAAGTAATATTAGGGGGGAATATATTGCAGCCACTATGGAATCCATTCTATTTCTAGGGGGATTGGCACCCGCCATGGGGATGATAGGTGGAGGATAAATAGGAGAGGAAGGGGTTTGAACATGGGAGACTGGAACTGAGATTCCAGGAGGAAAATGAAACAACATAGGATTTGGAGAAAAGGCTATAGTGCTTGAGGGAACAGAGGTTTCCCTTTCTGTAAAATCAACAAATTTAATAGGAGGAGGGGTAATAAAGCTCGGGGTGGGAAAATATTCTAAGGTCCTGGTTCTAAACCAAGGTACAAATTTAGGGGAAATAGGAGTGACAAAGCTTTCTCTCTCCAATACAAGACCATGAGGGAGAAATCAACATGAACACTCCTAAACTTTAAACTTCAGGAAACTCCAACATATGGTATAATAGGAAAATGAGAAGCATATATTGGATTTTCTATAGGGGGGTAATGAAAATCCTTAGAAATACCTGTTTTAGTAGTAGAAGTACCTTCTCGAAGGGCCTTTCCCTTTATGATAATTTTCTCTGGGTTAGATTCATGTGTTTCTAAAGGCAACTGTGGAGTAGACCTCACATATCTACCTCTGGAAGACACAACTGAAACAGTGGATTTGCATCAATGGATTCGCCAGGTGCAGGTTGCAATATTCAATGGTTCTAATGTCTGATGCACCTTCAGAATCAAAAGCTCGTTTTCATTCTATCCCGAGGAAAAGTATTCAATTCATTCCCCGGAAATGGCGCCATAAGTTTTAGTACTATAAGTCACCTCTTGATTTCATGGGAGGTAAGACCAATACCCATTAGTTTGTATGTCACAGTGAATAAATTTAAGGGGGGTCGAATGGGTGCAAGCTCAAGATGATATCGCTTTAACTCAAAAAATTGGACCGATATGCACAAGCAGGTGAGGTGTTGATTCAAATTCAGTTAGTAATTTGTAGTAAGGGTGAGTAGGAGGAAGAACTTGAGGAGAATGAAGAGGTCTACTATGGACATCCAGTCTTCCAACAACTTAAAGGGGAAAAAATTTGAAAACAAGATCATCTTGGGTTCAGAGTTTCAAGAAACTTAATGAAGTTATAATTGGATTGAAATCAAACATACATCATAATACAATCACAACACTCGACTGGATCATCCATGCCTGAGCCATTCAATATCATAGGAAAAATAGATGGAAAAGAAGATGATTTTCATTAAACAATAAGTCTTAGATTACAACACATAACCAGAGAACCATAGGCTTCATTAAAAATTTACAATACGAAAGATAAGCTCAACCATTGACCATAACAAAATATCAAAACTATATATTTATACTCAGAACAACTCGCCACCAACGTGAGTCTGATCCGACCATTATAATCAAAGATTTGCGTCTGCAGATTCTTCTGTCAGACTGCACCTGCATTCTTTTTTCAGACGCAAGCTCAAATCGGTATGGGACTTGCAAGAA
Source organism: Picea sitchensis (assembly GCA_010110895.2). Lineage (NCBI taxonomy): Eukaryota > Viridiplantae > Streptophyta > Pinopsida > Pinales > Pinaceae > Picea > Picea sitchensis. The sequence goes on along the minus strand of SNQJ01S0114192.1, from coordinate 14,830 downwards.
AATCCACTGACGGGGTAAATTTGGGCTGAAACTTTGCCTCCACAGTCATTTCTTCAATGCTTTCCATTTATGGGGTTAAATTAAGTTTCAACCACCTCCCCCATTTCCATTAACTACTTTCATCGGGATCGGGATGTTGCCTGACACCCATGAACGTTCCAGGTAGTGCCCACGACTTCTTCAAGTCAATCCCGATGCCTCAAGGCCATGCATATCTTATTCTATTACTAATACAGGTGCTTTTGGCCTTTTACATAGCTCCTCTCCATTGCTCCATGTGACCTCGGGCTATGACCTGGGGCTCATATCCAAAGGCGTTTCGGGATTTCATCTTTTGGGAGTCTCCACTCCACTTGATTTCAAAATTCATGATTCCCTATTTTATGAAAATGAATTATCTATATGGATATCGGTGACCACCCACCTTTTCCAACTGGCTCAAAACAGTTTTCTAGCAATTTTGGCAGCTTACTATTTTTAGCAGGTTTTAACTTCTGGGTCCATTTTGAGGGCCTAAATGAAGGTTTTTCAGGATCTAGTTTCTCAATGATATCCTATGGAATTATTGAGGCCCCAAAATTAATCTCCTCGACAATACCTTTCCAACAAGCTATCATGCGCCTAAAACGGAGATCGTATGCAAAAGTTACGACACCGGGAAGTTGTTGCACTAACTTACCCAAACGGGGCCCACATGAATTTTGACGCTTCATATCCTAGGGTTAGGTTTTTGGATGTCTAGGAATTTTGGAATTCCTGTTTATTGTAAAAAGGCCTTCAAATCCTCATTGTAATCATCTTCTTGCAAATGCGAGTAGCCGTCACATCTCTTCTCAGAGATAAGTTGCTACCATTCTAGCGAGTCTTTCACTCTGTATTTTTACAGTCTCTGTACATTTCTTTCATTAATAGGAATCATGTATTAATGTATATCTGTGTTTATGGTTGCATATCTGATACATTTCTATTATATTATTGAATATCTGTGATATCTCTGTGCATTTCTTTATTATATCTTCAATCTCATTTCGTGCAGAAAATAATCCAGATCAGTGGTATCAGAGTAGGCTGCTCTTGATCATTTTTCAGTGCATGTCCCCAACAAGGTCTGAGTATAGCAAGTTGGGTCTCGAGCTTGTCTCTCTTGAGGAAAATTGCTCTCGCACACCCAAGAAAACCTCAATGGCAGAAGAAAAGAAAACGACGGAGCAGACGATCCTATCAGTCTGTTGCTTGAGCAAGCTCTCATGCGACAGAGGGACGAAATGATGGAGAATTTTTCCCACATCCTTAAATGATTGCCAATAGCATCAGGCACATCTTCATCAAGTGACCACTTTTGAGGCACCTTGCCTTTCAAGGTATAAGTTAATTTTGATATTCCTGTATTTGAAGGACAGATAGATGCAGAAGCCCTAGAAAAATGGCTAACTCTGCTAAAAGGTTATTTCTATGTTCACAATTTTTCCGACAAAGAAAAGATCACCTTCACACTCCTTAAATCTCTCCCACATGTCAAACATTGGTGGGAAACTTACTAGGAGCAAAGTTCCACAGAGGAGTCTGGAATATATGGGGCCGATCCCACTTGGGAGTTTTTTGTGGATGCGGTAAAGGAACAATATTACCCTGTTGGAAACTATGAGGACCAGTACATGAGATGGACCACATTGCATCAAGAGAGGGGCTAAGTAGTTCTAGAGTTCACCAATACCTTCCATACCTTGCGCACTAAGCTGAGTATCAAAGACTCTGAACGAAATTTGGTTCTGAAATACCGTGGGGCTCTACACAGATACATCCAAAATGAAATGGATTTTCTGGACATCTCATCACTCAGTGCTTCCTATCGATATGCTGTTAAAATCGAGCAAAAATTTAAGCACCAGAACAAACAGGAGTTCGAGTCTACAAATCCGCAACAACCAAAGCATGAAAAAGACGTCCCTAACAAACAATCTCCTGAAAACCAATCCAAGACACAGGAAAAGAAGGGTCATGGGAAGATAAAGAAGGACAACGGAAAATGGTGTGATTTCCACAAAAATCCCTAGCACAACATAGATGAATGTCACTCAAAACAGTCATTGGTGTTCGAGATCAAAGACAAGGAGCCAAACCTTGATTCAGAATCTGATTTTGAAAACACTGGTAAAAGACAGAGCATCGACGTAGACCCCACTGCTATTGTCGCAACCGTAGCAATTCAACCAAAATAACTCATAGATCCAGAAGAGGGGGAGCATATTTTTCATTCACAGATGTGGGTGAAGGGGACCCCGCTACATTTTATTGTTGATAGCAGAAGCCAGAAGAACCTCATCTCAGTAGAGGTCGTCAAACAATTGGGATTGCCGACAACACCACACCCGCAGCCATACAACATTGGGTGGCTTCAGCAAGGACAAGATATTCGTGTCAGCCAACAATGTCGATTGTCATACGGCATCCAACCCTTCAAGGATGAAGTATTATGTGATGTTGCCCCATTAGATGTATGTGATGTTCTCTTGGGCCAACCATATATGTGGAGATGCCATGTTGTTTATGAGTCTCGACCTCGTAGTGTCATTGTTACTTTGGGGGGTCATCTCTATAGAATACGAGAGGTAGTTCCAACTACTGTTCCACCTAAGAAGTGATGCAAGGTAGTATCTCATACTGCAAAATTTAGCTTCTTCACAATCTATTCAAAAGGAGAACAGAAGGACACTGCAACCACTACAACCACACCCCAAGCACCTTCTATCAAACAGAAGAAAGTCGACAAGGTTGCAGCAAAGAGAAAAGATTCCTTTTGTGCATCATCCTCTCATGTAACCCGACTTGTTGAATAGCCTCAACCTCAACAGGTTTGTGACAGATTTCCACAAACTGAGCAACGCGACGTCTCCAGCAAGACAAGCAGCTCACTAAGATCCAGATTCAACAAACGCTTTTCCCTCCCCCCCGAGAACTCAACACAATGGATACCATTGCTTCCTAAGGAGGGAGGATTGATCCATATGGATATTGCTGGCCACCCACCTTTTCCAACTAGCTCAAAATAGTTTTCTGGCAATTTTGGCAACTTACTATTTTTAGCAGGTTTTAACTTCCGGGTCCATTTTGAGGGCATAAATGAAGGTTTTTCAGGATTGAGTTTCTCAATGATAGCCTACGACATTATTGAGGCCCCAAAATAAATCTCCTTGACAATACCTTTCCAACGAGCTATCATGCGCCTAAAACGGAGATCGTATGAAAAAGTTACGACCCCGGGAAGTTGTCGCACTAACTTACCCAAACGGGGCCCACATGACTTTTGATGCTTCATCTCCTAGGGTTTGGTTTTTGGATGTCTAGGACTTTTGGAATTCCTGTTTATTGTAAAAAGGCCTTTAGAGCCTCATTGTAATCATCTTCTTGCGAATGCGAGTAGCCGTCACATCTCTTCTCAGAGATAAGCTGCCACCATTCTAGCAAGTCTTTCACTCTGTATTTTTACAGTCTCTGTACATTTATTTCATTAATAGGAATCATGTATTACTGTATATCTGTGTTTATGGTTGCATCTCTGATATATTTCTGTTATATTATTGAATATCTGCGATATCTATGTGCATTTCTTTATTATATCTCCGATCTCATTTCGTGCCGAAAATAATCCAGATCAACAACTGACTCAGATCAACGACTGGATCTGCTTTGCATCCGATGACTGCGATTTCTTCCTTGGAACTATACCTTGGACAACTCTACACGATGGGCGCCAACCTTTCCTCCCAGATCTGCTTTCTATATGACCTTGGGCTATGACTCTGGGCCCAATCCCCTGAGAGCTTTGGGACTTCGCGTTTCATGAACCTACGCCTTGATCCATGCTGAAAATTTTGACTCGCGAAATCGCCACTTCTCGGATATAGTGCCATGCATCCCTCTAAATCCCATGACTCCTGCTGATTTCAGGTTTCGGGAGTTCAAATCTTTTACGAATAACTTTTACAACATTCTGAACTCTCGATTCCCGTGACTAATTTTCACCGTCAATCTCTCCTAATGAGTTCTACGACCCATATTAAATCTTTTCTCGACCTTTGATCTTGGGCGTTTTCCCCATCACTAAACTTTGAGAAAATTTATAATCCCGATCGCTTGCGAGCCACAAATCTTAACATCGAATGAAATTTCCTCCGTTGAAAAATGAACTTGCTTGATCGCTTGATTCAATTCCAGATCAGACTGCTCTAAGTGTTGCACTTGTGCTTCTGGCTGCAGCTTGTGTAAACAAATCTTGGACTAATGGCCGAGGGCTCGGGAAAGTGAGAGGGTCAGTGACAGAGATAGAGAGGGAAATGATCAATCTTAGAGAAAAAATAAAAGTTTAGGGCCGAGACTTCTTATGTAAGACAACAAGGAAAACAAGTTGTTCAAACGATTGAAGGAAAACAAAAGAAAAACTACAAGACGAAAGGGAAAAACCTAAGATTGGGTATGCGAAAAGGAGAGAGACAGGTCAAAATTGTAGAATTAGGTAGAAACCACGAACCCACAAGACTCTGACAAGTTCATGTGATAATAGGTGGCACCTAGATATTTCAGGCCATTTTAGATTCTATATAGGATAGGGTAGTTTCATATAGGTCTGTGTTTCTTGCTAACAATAGATCCCACAATGTTTTCCATGTTTTTTTCCTTAAGAAATATATGCATGATCTTAAGCACATGATTTATTGGGATGTGAACCAGAGAGAGAGTTCTAAATAGAGACATTGCACATCCTTTATAGGAAAGTAACGTTTCTTTGGAAATGATCATGTATGAGCTAAATATGAAGTGAAATCACTTTGGTGTTGATGAGGCTACATGGGAGCTAGAGGATTCCATGAAAGAGGCATACAAGTTTTGTTTTAATCTCAAGCTACATTGATGATGGTAAAATTACAAGGGGCGGGGGAATGTAATATCTAGGTTTTGACCCTTTGGATGTATTGGGTTGAGTTACGTATAAATGATAAACACAAATTTATAATGATGGGAGTCAAACCATTGATCTTATATAAAACAACCTCTTGTGTAAATGAGGTAAATCTCTTATATGGATTCCTAGTATGGAGCTTAATTCCAAGGATCAAATAGTGAATGATTAGACATAGAATTGCAGTAATTATGCCATTTTGTATACCATGTGTTAGAATTTCCATGGTATACTCAAGATATGTAAATATTGTTTCAAAAATTATATAAAGGTTGAAGCTGGTTGTAGAGAGTATGAAAGGGGATATGAGTCCACTAGAGGGGAAGAGGAAATGGGGTATGTTTTAACCTTATTAAAATTCCTTAATTTTGATATAGTTAGTAGTATTAATTAGGTGATTTTTAATAAATAGGATAAATTAAAACTATGTTTAAATTTATTATTCTTTAATTTGTCTATTAATATATTAAGTTATGTGTTTGAAATTTTTAATAAAACTTTATCCATTTATTATATTATTTTAATAAAGTTTTCTCTTAAATAAATGAAGACTAGATTGAGCTCATCCAAAAATTCATATTTTATCAAGCGTAAATTGACGGTCCATATTTAATTTTATCCCTCGAAGTATGCCAAGACCACCGGGACACCGATCCAATATTTGAAATCTATTTTAGAACATATTTTTCAAATTTGATTAAGTTTGATATGGATGCCTTGGCATAGTTTCCTAGCCAGAAACATCTCAAGGGTTACATCATCTTTTTGGTGTAGTTGTCAAGGAATGGGTTAAGAAATTTTATTTCCCTAGGTAGAACAACAAAGAACCTACTCCTTGTTGCTGAGCAAGAGGAGGTCAGCTAAAATCCTTCACTTGGAGACTCCACAATCATAATACTAGCATATGGAAAGAGAAATACTAGAGGTAATCCATATCCAAATATTGTTATAGCATTGTTTGATCTAGAGAGGTTAATATATTAGAAGAATATTTGTAACAAAAAAAACATAATATTCAATAGGTAAGTCTTCTTCTGATAATCCAAAATTAAAAGAAATAATTTATGTGGTTTCTGTTAAAGAATCATCTCATATTTATGAAAATAAAATAAAAGGTTCTCTTGCAATTTCTCCAAAGGTTTCTCCTGATATTTCCCCAAAAGTTTATCCTTGGTATTCTCCCATTATTTCTCCAAAATATTCTATTGTAGTTTCTCCTAAGGTTTCTCCTGTGATTTCTCCTATAAAATCCCCTCAGATCTCCTCTGAGGAAAAAGAGTCATTCAAATCCTTTTTAAACTCACTTTCTCCTGAAAACACAAATTTTCATTTTGATTGTGTCAGGGTTGGACGACAAAAGCAAGAAAAACAACCTCCTCCACCTCCACCAAAGGTTTTCAATAAAGAATATACAAGGTATGCTCCTCTTAATATTCCTGGAAATTTGAATAATTTTCCATACAATCATCTTAAACTTTTGCCTAAGTTTTAATGGGAGGATGAAATAATTACTTTGGAACATTTAGTTACTTTTTATAGTTTCACTGATAATTATAATCTTGAACATGAATATGGTTACATTAAATTTTTTGTTCATACTTTTGAAGGAGAATTTAAGAACATGGTTTAAGGGATTACTTCTTAGTTATATTGATTCTTGGGATGCATTAGAATCTTTTTTTTGCTAGGCAATGGGGAGGAAAGAAAGATCATTTGTATGATTTAACTAAATTTGGAACCTTAAGAAAAAAGAATAATGAATATTTTTTAGACTTCATAAAAAGGTTTAATAAAATTTATAGTATAATACCTATAAATATTAAGCCTTCTCAACCTACTACTAAGGTCACTTTTATTGGTTATTTTGTTCCCAAAATTTCCATATTTCTTTGAGAAAGAAGATATATAACTCTAGCTAACATGGATGCAATATAAATTGAATCAAACATGATTGCATTTGGAAAAGTTAAAATCAAAGTAAATTCAGGATATAGGGAAAAAATTAAACAAAAAGAATAAGTCACCAGTGGGAACATACGGATTAAATAAAAAATATCAAGATAACAAAATTGAGGAAATGTTTAGAATAATTAAATATTTGTCAAATAAACTGGAAATAATGAAAGTAGAAAGAAGAATACTTGTCAACTGAAATGACAACAAAAATCCAAATCAATTTCGAAGATCGTTTAATCCTCAAATGCTTCAAAGAGAGAAACAAAATGATGATCAACTAATTCAACCTCCATTAAGGAATGATAACATGTTAGAGAATTATATAGAAAAACATTTTGAAGAACTTGAGGATGAGGCAAACTTAATTCAATATGATACATCATTTGTACATTTAACTCATGATGAATATGAGAAATCTCTAAGTTTTAATCAATATTTTGATGAAGAAATTAGCTATGAAAATGAATTATCATCATCTCAATATAGATTATTCTCATATTCCTTGCAAGAATAACTTCATAAGAAGTATGATCTTAAACCACTTCCAAATGGAAATAAATAGACTAATCAAGGTCAACAATATCAATCTTATACTAAAGATAAAGGAAAAGAAGCATCGAATTCAAAATAGAAAATTGATCAACAAGTGATTAAAAGAATTGATGTTGAACAAAAGGAATCAGAAAAATATAATAATCCTTTCAATATAGAATAAGAATTGAGTAAAATTAATATTCTTGTTCATTTAACTGAACTAACTAAGAACTCCATATATCAAAAAACAAATCCTTAAAATGGTTGATCGTTCAAGTTCAGTAATTCAACCTGATACACTTAATTTGCATGATGAACATCCTATTGTTATGTTTGGACCGCACATTGAGGAAAGAGAAGACACAATAGCATCTTTTGATATCTCTTTAACTATTAATGATCATTTATTACATAATTCCATGCTTGATTCAGATGCTTCACACAATCTAATGCCTAGGATAATTATTGAAAAACTTGGATTGGAAATAACAATACCTTATCAGGATCTATATTCTTTTGATTCCAAAAAGGTAAAATGTTTACGAATGATTAAAAATATGGTGGTAAATTTAGCTCAAATTCTTGTCAAGGGAATTATGATGAATGTGGTTGTGGCCAATGTACCTACAAATTATGGTATTCTTTTGTGTAGGTCATGGGGAGTCAAATTGGGTGGAACATTGCAATTGGACATGATGTATGCTACTATATTAGTTTTTGGAGGTGAACATAGAAGGTTATATGGGGAAATTAAATTGGATTATATAATTAGAGATCCAAAAAATCCAAACACTTACCTTGTATATTCATTAGATCAAGATCTGAGATGTATTTTATCTTTAAATAATGAATATGAAATTGCTAGAGAAGAAGTACATTCATCTCTTTATAAATACAATGTTGTGTTTGAATAAGGTATGTGGAAAATGTATTTTGATGGAGCTTCATCTTGGAAAGGTTCAGAAGCTCGTGTTCTTTTAACTTCATCTTCTGGGAAAAAAAACCATTATATTTTAGGTTGAAATTTGACACTACAAATAATGTTTATGAATGTGAAGATTTAGTTTTAGGTTTTGAGACAACTATAAAAATGAAAATTGTAAATATTGTAGTTTTTGGAGATGCATAATTGATTGTTCAACAAATCAGAAAATTTTATCAAGAAAAACTTCCAAGGATGAGGACATACAAAAAGTTAGTCTAGATTGAAAACTTATTTTTATCATTTAATATTCATGCAATTCCTAGACATTTAAATCAATAAGTTGATTCATTGGCAGTAGAAACAAGTACTTTCATACCTCCAGTTATTCCGAGATTAAAATATGAAGTAGATATGAGGCATCAACCTTTTATCCCATATAATTTCAAACACTAGAAAGTGTTTGAGGACGATGAACAAATACAAAAATTCTTGCAAATTGTAGAAAAAAAATTATGCTACTCATATAGATAAGGATAGCGAAAATGATAATGATCAATTAAAAAAAGAATCGCATTCAAATATTGAATTGAAAAATATGATTGCTAATTGAAAAATTATGTTATTAAAAAATAATCATATTCCAAAAGGACTAATACCATTAGAAAAAATATTTGATGAGAATGATGTTGTTTTCAAACCTTCAGTACATCCTCAGATTAAAGAAGTGGAAGATTGCAATATTGGGATTGATAAAGAGCCGAGATACACCAAAATTCCAAAACTTTTACTTGTTGATGAAAAAAAAAGAGGCATGTTGATCTATTCAAAGAATATATTGAGGTTTTTTCATGGAAATAATATGAGGACTTAAAGAATTATAACATTAGTATTATTCAACATAGAATTCCACTTAAAGTTGGATCAAAACCATTTAATCAGAAATAATGGAAAGTCAATCCTTTTCTTCTTGTTGTCATTGAAAAGGAATTAAAGAAACTATTAGATGCCATGATAACAATCCCTATCAGATATTCTTCTTATGTAGTAAACTTAGTTGTTGTCAGGAAGAAAAATGGTGAAATCAGATTGTGTGTTGATTTTAGAAATTTAAGTAAGTCATCACTAAAGGATAAATACCCTCTCTCTAAGATGGATTGTATTTTTCTTATAGTAGTTGGAGCCAATATAATTTCTATGATTGATGGTTTATCTAGTTACAACCATATTTCTATGCATAAAGATGATAGATAATTGACCACATTTACTACACCTTGGGGTACATCCATGTATGATAAAATGTCATTTGGTTTGATGAATGAAGATGCAACCTTTTAGAGGGATATGGACATAGATTTTGTTGGTGAAAGAGATAAATTCGTTGTTATTTATTTGGATGATTTGAGTGTTTTTTCAAATTCATATGAAGATCATTTATAACATCTTAGACAAACATATATGAAATGTAAGAAATATGGTTTATCTTTGAATAGTAAGATATCTGATTTTGCAATGTTGTAAGGTAAACTATTGGGACATATCTTTTCTAAGGAAGGTGTTAAAATTGATTCTCAGAGAGTTGAATAAATAAAAGTTGTCGGATTACCTAGAAAGAAGAAAGAGATACACTTATTCTTGGGAAAGATAATTTTTTTGAGAAGATTTATTCCAAATTTTGTTGAAATTGTTAAATATTTAACAAATATGTTGAAGAAAGATAATGATGTCAAGTGGTATTCAAAATATATACATTCATTTGAATAGATAAAGAAAGCTTTGGGTGAGGCACCAGTTTTGGTAATTCCAAATTATTAGAAAGGTTTTCTTATTTTCGCCTTCACTTATGAAAATACTATTGTTGTAGTTATTTTACAGAAGAATGATGAGAATTATGAACAACCAATCGTGTTATTTAGTAAGAGATTAAGATATTCAAAACTTTAATATAATACTCTTGAGAAATGTGCCTATGCATTAGTTAAGGCTATGAAATCCTTTAGAGCCTATATATTACATTCCAAAACAATTTCATATGTGGAAAATAGTACAATAAAAGATATTGTGAATCAGCTAGACATTGATGGAATAAGGGGTAAATGGATAGAAAAAATTCAAGAATATGATCTTGAAATAAAACCCACAAAATTAGTTAAAGAACAAGGCTTGGAAAAATTGTTGTCGGAATCAAATTGGAAATTTCTTGGAATAAATCTTGTGTCACAAATAGTAGAATATCTTATTCCAGATTTGGAGGAAACAAATTTACAACATCCTCTTAAAAGGGTTCATGAAAAATTTTCTTCATCTATTTGGTATAGGGATATTGTTTCATATTTCCAAACTTTGGAATGCCCATGTTATTTAAATCGAACAAAAGCTAGATCTCTTAAATTGAAAGACACTAAATATTTCATTATTGATGAGAAGATTTATTGGAAATATCCTTTGGGTGTTCTATTGAATTTTATGGTTGAAGAAGAAACTGAGAGAGTTATCGATGAATTTCATCAAGGTATCTGTGGAGACCATCATGCTTGGAAAGTTACAACATAAAAAAATTTAAGAGTAGGTTATTATTGTCCAAAGTTATTTTAAGAAGTAAATATAAAGTTTATATCATGTAAAGAATGTCAAATCTTTGTTGGTAAGAAAAAAATATTGTCCTCTCATGTTTTTCGCAAATTATGATGAGTCTGATCTATTGTGTGATTAACTCAGGGGTAGCGAATTGTAGACTATAACTTGTGGAAATAAATTTGGTCTATCTAGATATTGAATATGGCTTCAAAGATCGATTCTGTAATTTTGAATGTATGAAATTATGCGGTATGGGCACCACACATGGAAACCCTACTGCAAAGTAAAGGATTATGGCAGTATACAAATATTGTGGTTCTAGATCCAACAGACTGTCAGGAAAATTTCATTGTTGATGGAAAGAAGGATGAGGGTATGGGAGTCATCATGACCTATATATTTCGAGAGATTCATTTTCACCTCAGTGGAATTGACTATCCTCATCAAGTCTGGAAGAAGTTGAAGTCATTGTTCAACAAAATCGATGAAAGCCACATCATGCAACTGGAGAAATAGTTGATCTCTCCTGATCCTCATTATTTCAACAAAATAGAGGACTATTTGGCATGTGTGAAGGAATTACAATTGAAATTGGGTGAATGTGGACATAATTATTAGAATAAATATGGAAAAATCATTGAGCTAGTCCTGATGAATTTGAGAACACCATTTGAAGTGTTCGTTTTGAATTTCCGCACCAACTGGAAGGAACAAAAGGAAGATGGTACAAATTACATATTTCAATATTTATGTAGCCTATTGATCACTCATCATAAAAAAATTCTTGATGAAGGAAATCTTGGTGATGAAAATCAATCCCACTTGTTGAAGGGAAAGGGCGAGTTGAATCACAAAGAAAGATGATGGTTTGATACCCCTATACAGAGACCTGTATGCCTTGACCAGAAACTTAAAGGGAATAAATATGCACCTCATCATAACCAAATGAATATGATATGTCAATGTTGTGGAAATAATGGACATTTGGAGAAGGTATTCTATAATAAGAGAGATGACTTAGAGGAGAAGGTTAAACACCTTGAACGATATGTGTCGATTGTTCATAGACCCACTGATTATTTCACCTTCCAAGTCAAAAATTCTCAAGACTTATTGTCTCATTTTGCACAGAATGAATGGGTAGTCAAATATGGGTGCACTCATTATATGGCTAAGGATAATTCCTTTTTCACCTCCTTAGATGAAGATGTGGAGAGAAAGATTTATTTTGATGATGGGTTTTCTCTCAATATTTCTAGTAAGGGTGATGTTTCCTGTTGACATGGGATAATTTTCAATGTATATCATGTACCAAACCTTAGTGCCAATATATTTTAGATTTATTAGCTAACACAAAAAGGTAAAATTATGGAGGTTTGTCCAAAGAGGTTCTTTGTTCAATATTTGAAGAAAGGTCGATTGATTATCGTCAGAGGGTTTCTTGACTCGAAGGATAGTTTGTATAAGTTTTGTGACACGAATCAACCTGAATTTGAACCAACTTCTCTTATTTCTCACACCGATTAATGAAATCGAACTTGGAATGAATGACTCAAACACCTAAATTTTTGAAGTCTGCAGTCGATGGAAACTCATAATATGGTAGTTAGTTTACCTAATTTTTTTCCCTATTAGAGTCTGTAAATGATGTGTGTTTGTAAAGCATCATCATTCACCCTTTGACTCTAGAAAATCATGGCGAGTACATAACCTCCTAGAGTTGGTTCACAGTGATATCTAATGCATCAATATACCTCCCTTAGTAGGTGTAAGGTATATCTTGAATTTCATTAATGATGTATCCCGTTATACTTGAGTCTATTTTATGAAGAACAAGAATATTTTCTTTGAAAAAATCAAAGAATTTAGATATGAGTAATTCACTATGAGTTGGACGCATGGATGGTTGGGTCAAGCATCCTTTTGGATCCGAATAGATGACATGGATTTGATTGAGTCAAATCTAACCACAGATGGTTATATGTGGACAATATATTCCCAATTCCAAGGAAGTTAGTTAACTATAAATAGAAATCTTGATAGTTCATTATCAACAATTCACGTATAAGAGTTGTATGCTGACATTGAACATGGTTCTTATGTTTAATATTCTTTGTGTTTTAATGGTGTCTTTAGACACCACATTTTTTCTTTGAAACTTATCCTCTTCGGTTATTTGCAAATATGTTTATTTGTTTCGTATCAAGTTAGGTCGAATCCCCAACAGAGTTCGAGAGACATTGATTTGGGTGAGTGATATAAGAGTCCTTAGCTAGTTTCCTTTCCCTTCATCTCCTCATAGGTTGAGTTGGGGGATGAATTTGTAGCGAATTCCTATGGTTGTGTGGAAACTTTCTTACACACAACAAGTTTATTAGACAATTTTGGTAAAAAATATAAGTGTTATATCCATGTTCGTGCATTTCTAGTTATGATTATGCAATCAAGCATGCAATTTGCTTATAAATGAGTTTGAAGTGGAATTTCTAGTTTAAGCAAATTTTTTGCATGATTGGTTTGTTGCATCATTTAGTTATTCACATTTGTGAATTCAAATGGCCTTCAAAATTATGGGGTTCAAATTTTTCTTTAGTATTTTTAATTTGGGGTTGTTCATAGCATGTGTAGTTCAAATTTTTTATGTATGTTGGTTTTTGATGAAAAGGAATGGTTATCCTAATACCAACATTTTTAAATGTTATTGGGCTAAGGAAATATAGTCGAGATTGTTACCCTATGTTTATAGCCTTTTTCAAAAATATCAATTAATCTTCAAGAAATATGTTCTTGAGATCAATGTTGTGTTTTATGTTGTGTTATGATAAAGAAACAAAAATATTTATATCCTAAAAACATAACATATTTAATGAACAATTATAAAAACATAAAACTTGAAATAAGATAACACGTATAGTCCAAAATGAGACCTCAAAACCATCAAGTGATTTTATTTGTTTATTTATGGAATACAACCAAAAATATTATTTCATACCCAGAATGGGTAAGGACCAAAAAAATATACTTAGAAGTCAAAGACTACATCACATAGAGATGACTAGTGTCTTCTAATTAAAACCAAGACTGAAAATAATTAGAAAAACAAGCCACAATTTTCCACTACCTTGACTTTGAACAAAATTACTAATTGACACTGAAAATCAATTCAGAAATCCAATAAGAATTTATAGACTATCAAAAACAGGTGATCAACCTTATAAATCATGTTAGTAACCAAATACTTATTGGTCCTCCTTATTGCCACCTTCAGTAAGACCCTATTATCAACAAGAAGTTCTTATCCTTTAAGTATTTCATAAATGAATGAAGTAGTAATTTAATATCATTCTACATCAAGAGAAAAACTTATCAAAGTTTGTGCTACTATCTCTCTCTCTTTTTCTTGTCTCTTCAATTCTCCAAAAGTAGTTTTGAGTAATCTCAACTACTTTTAGTTAAATAGAGACAAATCATAATAAAATATTAATAAATAATGATAAGGGTGTAATAAATATTAACTAATAGGTGGTCACCCCCTAACAACTCTTTTGTTTAATTTTTCAGGGAGGCAAGTGTGGGAGGGGTGCTCTTTGACCATAGAGGAAAATAAGTATTGGATTATTATTGGAATCTAGGGATCACCACCAACAATAAAGCATAAGAATATGTTATTTTCATTGGTGTAAAATTAGCAAAGAAGAGACAAATCGATGCCCTAAATATAGTCAAAGTCTCCAAAAATCCAATTCACTATTTTATGAAGGCCTCCTCCCTGAGAGAGATAGACCTGAAAAATCTAGTGGATCACATTAGAGTTTCTTTAAGGCTCAATTCTACCATATTTTTAGATATCATAACAAAGTATTTTATGCCTTAGAAAATAAGGC
>SNQJ01S0114191.1:16215-47019 GCA_010110895.2 Picea sitchensis | reverse complement strand
TAGAAATCCATGGGGTGTTGATTAACCAAGCGATCGTTGAATTTGGATCACAAGTAAATATCCTACCTTGAGAGAGATGGATATGACTTGGTCATCCTTCATTAGCGCCAACACTAAATTACATAAAGCTAGAAGATCAAATATTAATAGAGCATGTTGGTATACTCATAAACATTGAAAATTATATCATGGGTATACCAATGTCATTTGACTTCGAAGTAATATAATTAATCGAGGGAATTACAACATATGAATAACTTTTTGGTTGGCCATGGGGACGAAAAATGAAAGAAAATATCTCCCTTGAAAAAGATAGAATCAAGTTAAAAGGAAATGGAAGAAAAATAATAATTCCTCTAGATCATGAAGCGCGATGTTTGTACCAAATATTCAATTAACAAATATATTACGTCGAACCAAACTCATAAGTAGAAATCTCAGTCAAATCTCCCCTTTTGGTCGAACACAAATCTGACTCAACTCTATATAAATAGCAGATTGAAAATTATGAGGTGCACTCAAAAGATTGTTGGACCATTGAATCCATCCCAATTTAACATTCCATGATATGTTATTCAATTCAAGCAGTACCTATAGTTTATGAAAATAGACTCTGGAAAACCCCTACACTTATTCTGACCAATAACGTGGTGAAAAATCTGCCACGTTACAACAAAAATGTTCCATCAACGAATGCTGAGGAAGCTTTTTTTTTTTTTTAGAGAACAAGGAAGAACTCAAATCTTGGAAGAAACCTTTACATGACAAGTCACAAGGTGGTGGGAAACACATTCCTCGAGACTACAAATGTGCAAAACTGTATCAACTTACTTTGTAGAACGTTTCGAAGAAAAAAAAACTAGCTAAAGTTGTTGACATCCCTATTTTAAAAGTTGGGTATAACCTAGTTGATCATATTCATCGTTGCTAGAAAGAATGGAACCAAATAGGATACATATATGAAAGGGTATGTCCTCATATGTTTCTAAGAAAATTAGATGGAATATCAAATAAATGGTACAAAATCGAAGAAGCTTGTGGCCATACACTAAATTGGTTCGACATCAAAGAAACTCTTATCCAATACTTAAAATTTACCTCGGAAGAGGAACATTTGCAAGAAGCAGCACAAAAGATCAAAACTTTTTTATAAAAACCAACTGCAACTACACAGAAGGAAAAAGGGAATATAACAGTTGATCTAGGCTCGACATCGACTTCCAACCTTGTTTCAACAGAAAATAATGGAACTACAACAACATGAAGAATCAACATGGAGAATATAACTTGTCTGGGCTAGATCTTCTGATGGAAAAGTGATCACCCAATGTTGCAAAAAAATGTAAAATCAATATTAAAGATATATAAGGAAGAAAAATAAGACCACGAACAACTTGAATTCCTAAAGAGCTTCACCAGAATCAAAGAAGGGGAACGTTATCTCGACAAAGAAAAACCAGTAGAGTGGATGAATGTTGAAATTACAACTAAATAATTCAACATATCAAACGACGATCGACCAAAAATGGTACGAGTAGGCGACTATTGGATAGAGAAGGAAACAACCAACATAGTAGAATTACTCAAAGAATATCAAGATGTATTTTCACAAGAATATAAATATCTAAAAGGACTCATACAAGAAATGGTAGATGAAAATTGAACTCATTCCAGGAGAAAATCGAATCAAAAAGAGACCTTATAAATTATCTCACAAATGCAAGCCCATCGTTCAGAAGGAAATTGAAGGAATGTTTCCATCAAACATCATATATCCAATTGAAAAATATAAATTGTAAATTCCTATGGTTGTTCAACCGAAGAAGCGTGACCCTAGGAAGTTAAGGATTTGTGTCGACTTTAGAGGTCTCAACAAACTAAATTTAACAGATCTATTTCCCACTCTATTCATTGATGAAATAATTAATGAAGTCAGAGCTCTCAAATGTTATTCATTTACATACAAATTCTCAGGATATAATCACGTACCAATAGCCTAAGAGGATCAACCAAAAATGAGATTTGTCTTTGAATTTTTCTCCTTCACCTACAGGTAATGCCATTTGGACTGAAGAATGCCGAAGCAGTTTTCTCAAGAATAATAGTCAAAGCATTCCAAGAGTATATATATAAAAAAATGGTTGTTTATTTCAATGATTGGATGATATACAACTTATTCAAAAACCATATACAATGGATTAGAAAAATGATTGAACAATGTAGACAAACCCAACTATCTCTCAACATCAAGAAGTGCAACTTTTTCACACCAATTGGAATTCTGTTAGGCCATGTGGTATGAAAAGACAGTGTAAAAGTAGACATGGAAAAGAGAAAAATTATCCTCGACTTGAGGCCACCTGTAAATTAGAAATAAATTAAAATATTCCTTGGACACACAAGATACTACATAAAATTTATATACCATTATTCCAATATCACATTCCCAATGAATGAGTTGGTCCGGAAAGAAATCGAGTTCAGATGGAGTCAAGACTACTAGGAATCATTCGAATTCTTAAAGAATAAATTGGTTGAAACCCCCATATTCAAATTTCTTGACTATTAGGGAAGGTTTCATGGCCATGTCAATGCTTTGAACGTTGTTGTCAAGTCAGTTCTAGTGCAACCATACGACGACATAGTCGACCACCCAAACACGTACACCAGCTGAAAATTGAACAAAGAAGAAAGGAAATATTCAACCATGGAAAGGGAAGCTTTGTCGATGATATTCATATTAAAAAAGTTTCTACATTACCTACTCACCAACCCTTTCACATTCTTTATAGATCATTGGGCATTAAAATATTTAGTTAATAAATTGGTTCACCAAGGAAAGATCTGCCATTACTTTCTCTTATTCTAGGAATTTGAATTCGACACAATCATCCGATCTGGGAAAAATAACGATTGACCCAACCATATATCTAGAATTTAAATAGGAGAGGACCTGACAGGCATATACGATGACATCCCAAACACACATCTATTTCGAGTCCAAGCTGCCCAAAAATATCTGGACGACATAGAAAAACTTTTGGAAGATGGAAAGGCTCCATAGGATTTTACGAAAAATAAAAAGAAGGTGTTAGCCCTAAAAGAAACACCATTCACCCTTATAAATGGATATCTATAGAAAATGGGACCCGATGATATCATAATGATATGTTTTCTTGAGCATGGAAGAGACGACATTATTAATGAGGCCCACGCAAGCCCAACTCACGGCCACTTCTAGGCTGACATGACAACTCGAAAGATACTTCAGGTAGGTTTGTGGTGGCTGAATTTACATAACTATTGTCGGGATAAGGTTAAGAAGTGTGATAGTTTCAAAGGATTGGGATACCTCTATGGAATAATGAAATTCCACTAAGCTCAAAGAACTCTAATCGAGCATTTGAAATCTGCATTATCAACTTTGTTGGCCCTTTTCCTCAGAGAGAAAAAAGAACCGACGTGAAATATATTGTTACTATAGTGGAAGATGTGACCAAATGGAAGAATATGAACCAATTGAATCATGCACCAAAGAAGTTGAGGATAGATTCATTTACGAGAACACAATCACAAGGTTTGGATGTGCACTTACACTAATCAATGACCAGGGAACACACTTCATAAATGAAAAAATCCAAGTCCTACTAAAGAAGTTTTTGATCGATCATAGACTAACAACAACATATCACCCCCAAGAAAATGGGGCAGTTGAATCATTTAATAAAACACTACATAAAGGAATCACCAAAATCTACGACATCAACAAAAACAACTGGGATGATAAAATTCCTACAGTCTTATGGGCGTATAGATATTCTTCTAAATGACCAATCAGATAGACTCCCTTAAATTTAGTCTATGGGAAAGAAGTCATTATTCCATTACACTTTTGTTCCAACTCCGACAAGGTAGTAAATGTGGCCAAATTCGACAGGAAGAAGCATGAAAAATTGATTGTACCATTTAAATAAGCTAGAAAAATGAATATTTATTGCAATGCACCATTAGGAAGTATAGAAAAACAACTAAAATCATGTCACGACCGTCATTTAAAGAAAAATGACATAAAAAATGGAGATCTAGTTTTGTTATATGACAATCGAATAAAAGGAAAACCAGGAAAGCTAGAGACAACATGGCTTGGGCCTTATGTTGTCGAAGACATTTGACCAACTAGAGAAGTTCAACTTCGAACCTTACTAGGGAATCCATTCAAGAAAGTAATTAATGGAGCCCATTTTAAAAAGTATTATACATAGAATATGAGAAACCCTGTTGGAAAAATTAGGAAGAAAAATTCCAATAGGAGCCAATCATTGTTGGAAAGGTAAATTTAGTAGTCTGGTCGAAGTCGAAAAAATATAGACTAATCACATCATTAAGGAAATAAATCCTTCTTGTACTAATAAACCAAATTCAGTTATAAAACTCAAGTATAGAAATACGGTTATAAGAAACCACTAGAAGAGAAAGATACGTATTAAATAACTTTTAAAGCCTCAAAGAAAAGAAATGAAAATCCGAATGGAGAGAGAAAGAATCTCATGGTCAAGCCATAGACTAAGAACAAAATACATGATCGACATGTCACTCCATCTCCGGACTTAAGAGAATTCCTCATGAAAAGACAGTCAAGTGATCGATATAGATCCCAATCAAGAAATATAGATTCAAGTGAGCATGGTTATCATACAAATGAGGGAAAGTACAAAAAAATGGAGGTGCGAAATAACTATCAAGAACATCCACTAAGTAGACCCGAAAATAAAAAACTCGACAACTCAATAGAAATAGTCGATCAATCCATATACCAACCATGGATCAATAGAGGAGACATAGTCGACCAAACACAAGAAAACACCGACCATGAAAAATCGACTACAGAAAATATGGTGCATTTAAGTCACAGCTGGAAAAGACCGACAAAAATGACAGAAACATTAATGACTGACATGACAAAGAAGACGGTTGTGCAGCCACTAACATAAAGTCGAATCAACATGACCAACAATCAATTGGAAATCGACACTTTTTATTCCTGACACACCTCATGTTAATGCCAGGTCAACATTAACATGGAAAACGCCTCGCATGAGCCTACCATCTCTTCAAAAAAAATGGTTAAGACCCGTACTTCCACAGATCACTAGGTGAGGACAAACAATATCTCTCTTTAAGATCATAAAAAAATTATCAGTATATAACAATGAAGTGAATACCATATCAACAAGAGTCAACTTAGTAGCATAGGACAATGTTCATCATTAAGCACACATTTCTATGCAAATTCACGATCCGTTAAGATTTGTCCATGAGAGAGGAAAATGGGATATGATAACAAAGGGCTAGGAAAGAATGGCCAATGGATTATAGTCCCAATTGCAGCTCAAAAGATGCCTAGGCATGAAGGCCTAGGATTCAATGGACAAGAAGCCAACACAAGTGTAGCTCAAACTACCTTTTTCAAGGAAAGAGAAATCAGAAAAGAAGCCATTTGCAACAAGCCACTCAAAATTTCTTGTAGAAGCTTAGAAGGGGGGAAACAAAGAGATGATTTTACCATCCATATTCACTCCAATTATTGGGGGACCAAGTAACCAAGATGTTTGGGACGACTAAGTAGTTGAACCTTCAATCCGAGGGAAAATGGGTGTGATCACAACCTCTAGCACATGCTCCACATCTGAGACACTCTAGATTTAACTATACTCAGCGACTTGAGGAGGTTGTGCATTTCATTGCCTCTAGCAATAGCCCCACACTTGAAAATGCTCGGGTTACCAAGGATTTAGTAATTACATATGCCATTCATTTTCCATATAAATTGGTATGAAACATGTGGCATTATCCTATGGTTTTCTTACTGAGAGATTGTGAGGAAGCTTCACTTTTGTAGGTTGGTCAACTCTGCATAGTGTTTTCCTGAACCCTAGAGTTGATGTTTTGGATTTGCATATGGTATTATTTTAGGGTATTTGAGAGAAATATTGGGTCGAACAAATATTGAATCGTATTTTGATTAGACAATCTTGCAATACAGAGCTCATATCCATACAAGTTTCGTAGGCTATTTGGCCCAATCTAGTTTATTTATTGATAAGTCATATATCAAAGCTTCTGATTTTTTGAATGGCTCTCAAATCTTTATTTTTCGTATAGTTCTAAAAAACATTAATATTGCTTACTATTTTTAATATATTTTTGTCTTTACAAATATTAAAATCTTAAAATACATAAAAAAATTATTCTCGTTGTAATTTTTTTTATAAATTTAACCATTTTTATAAAACATTATATATTATATGCTACACTAGTAAAGACCAAGATCTAAAATCTAACATAAATTAAAAGAAATTTGATTATGTTAGGACCCTCATACCCTACATTAATGCACGACCTCTTAATTTCAAGGATATAATGACTTTCATAATTTAATAAATATATAAAATTAACATTATAAAATTTTGAAAAAATAGTTGTGCACAAGAACAATGTCTTCTCTACAAGTCTACAAACTTTTTAAATGAAACTCCATCATTTAGGTACCTAGCACCTACACCAAGAGGAACATATGCATTATATTTTTCATGAAAAATAACATAACACTGTGAGAAAAATTAAAATTTAACATAGTAATGCATAAAGTCTAAAGATAAGAATTGTATATTTAGAAACCTAATTCAATTTCCTATCTTTTATCATTTTACACCATATTCAAATTCATTGTGAAAGTACCTTGAATAATCCATCCAAGTTAACATATTGTTATTCTTGCATGTTTGCATTGTCATTAACACATCATGAGAGATCATCATCATTAGCTTGAACTCACCCACCACGAGAGTCATTGTTGTCGGCGGGCAAAGGTATCAGTAGTTATGTTCAAAATGAGACTTGCCATCCTACAGTGGAGGCTTCGATAGCTTTGAAACCATCTATTAAATTTTTTTTTGGTTCTGAGGACAGCCTTTCTGGTTTTACCAGTATCGGTAGGAAGGTTTTTAAGCATAAGACTCATATGTCGATGGTTAGGAGACAATGGAAATCTAACAAGGTTCTCAGGAAGATGGTTCTCGGTGATGACATTGGCTTGGAGGATACTTGTCATTTGGCTCTGTCCTGTTTAGTGGGTAGATTTACCTACAAAAAAATTTAGAAGGACACGCTTTCAGTCTAGTTGGAAAAGGCATGGAAGCCTTTACTTGGTTATGTTCCTGAGTTATTTCCCCTTACCAAAGGATGGTTGGGATTCCTTTACAGGTCCCCCGAAGACGTGGCACTTATGTTGACACATAGGTGGCTTAATGGTGGGAGTAGTCTCATGGTAAAAAGATGGTGTGTGGATTTTAATCCAGAAACAGACTACTTCTCCATGCAACATTTCTGGGTTTTACTACCAGGTCTTCCCTGGAAGTTTTGGAATGAGGGAGCCTTATAGGCTATAGGAAACACACTTGGGGTGTTCCTTTCTATTGATTTGGGTGCTCTGGCTACGAGCTCGAGGAAGATTGGGTGGGTTTTAGTGGAAATGGACATTACTTAGGGGCTACCAGAAAATTTAGAAATTGAGTGGAGAGGTAGATGCCAGATTCAAAGTTTGGACTATTTGGGGGTGCCATTTAGATGTAGCATTTGCCGAAGCACCACGCATTTACACTGTGACTATAAAGGTCCGGTGGAGGTAGAGCTTGAACCAGAGGAGCCCTACCCAGATTGTATGACCAAGGATACCTTAATGGATACTGGTTTCTTCAGAACTGGACCTGGTCTTTCGGCACTGGAGGGAGATAACGCTTTCCTGAGTCAGTCTTTATTGGGTCACATTATAGCGAGAAAAAGGGTATTATTGATTTTAAACGTTTATGGACCCTATACAAAGAAAAGGTTGTTTTGGAATAAATTATTTGATTCTGAAATTTTATCAAAGAAAAATCTCATTATTGCTCGAGACCTCAATGTGACTCTATCATTAGAAGAAGTTTGGGGAGGTTCCAACCTTTTGGCACACACATCGGGATTTTATAAGTCCCTCTTTCAAGTGAATCATCTCATTGATCTGGCACCGGACAAATTGGTACCTACTTGAAGAAATGGGCGTTTAGGGGCAGCACTGATTTCCAAGAGACTGGATATATTTCTTATAAAAGAGGATATTTTGACAGGGATTGGTCTATATAGAACTTGGGTTGAGTACCCGTTCATATCAGATCATGCTCCGATAGTGATTCATCTAGAGTTTCCAACTTTATATAAATCCTTCCCTTTCAAACTCAACCCACATTGGCTCCAGCTCCAAGATTTCGATTTAATGGTCCAGGATCTGTGGAAAAAAAAAGTATTATGTTGAATTAGACTGTCAAAAAAGACTACTTTGGAAACTTAAAGATTTAAAGGAGCATACCAAACAGTGGAAAAAACAAAGGCTGGAATAATCAAATACTCGACTCATAGAATTGGAACAAGATATTTCAGTTCTGTTAACTAAAGCAACTGATGATTTGCTAACAAAGGAAAAGGAAATTGAATTAAAGGAAAATGAAGGGATGAAAAATAATCTTTTAAAAGAAAAAGAGGAGATTTGGCGCCAAAGAAGTTGTGCCATTTGGATCAAACACGGGGATCAAAATACAAATTTTTTTCACAATTACACTAATTTTAGGAGAAATAGAAAATTTATTTGGGAGATAATAGATGAGATGGTCAGAAAAAGTTATTGGAGGCTGCAAAGAGTTATTTCAAAAAATTCTTCAATGAATCTAATGAAACTTCCATTACAGATCAAGTAAAGGTGACAGAGTATTTTCCAAATTTGGTGACAGAATCAGAAGTGGAGAATTTATTTAAGCTGGTAGGCCTGGAAGAAATAAGGAAGGTTTTAAAGAGTTTCAAGGTTGATAAGAGCCTAGGCCCTGATGGATGGATAGTGGAATATTTTGTCCACTTATTTGATTTGGTAGGTGAAGATTTATTTAACATGGTAGAAGAGACAAGGATTAAAGGTAAGATCTGTGGGGGCCTAAACTCGATCTTTATTGCATTAATTCCCAAAGTTAACAAGCCTGTTGGCTTTGGGGATTATAAGCCGATATCATTATGTAACCTTTGCTATAAAATAATTTCTAAGCTCATAGAAAACATGATCAAACCTTGTTTATCCAATTTGATTTCAGAGGAGCAACTTGGTTTTTTAAAGGGACATCATATTCATGATTCCATAGGGACTGTTCAGGAATGTTTGCGTAGTATAAGAAATAATAAATTAAAGGATTTAGTATTAAAACTGGATCTACAGAAATCATATGACTGTGTTAGTTGGGACTTATTGAGGATGATCCTTATTCAAGTGGATTTGGGCACAAAAATGACAAACTGGATCATGAGCTACGTGGACACAACTATATTTACTATCTTAGTAAATGGAGAGGCGTCGGGGTTCTTTAAAGGAGGAAGAGGATTGAGACAAGGTTTCCCCTTGTCTCCATTACTATTTATACTGGTTATGGAGGAACTAATCATTTTACTTAAAGAAATCCAATGGGAAGGGAAGCTATCTGGTATACAGTTCTCGAGAACTATAAAAAAAATTCTTATATTATTTGTGGATGACGTTATCATAATGTCAAAGGCTACATACCAGGAATGGTGGGAGATCGACAAGGTTTTAAAACTTTTATGTTTTTCATCAGGTTTGAAGATCAATATTGCAAGATCAACTTTTCATCATGAAGGTTTATCAGATATGGAGTTAGATCCTTTTAAATCTCTTTATCCTTATAGTTTCTCAGAAATGGAAATTGGTTTCAAATATCTCTGGGTGTTCATAAAGACTGGTACCCACCGTATAGAGGATTGGCAGTGGCTTATTCGGAAGATGGAAAAGAAGATTGATAATTGGTGTTATCGTTGGCTGTCACTGGGGGGTAGACTTATTCTTATAAAAGTTGTCTAAGAGAGTTAGCCGATCTACTCATTATCATTAGCAATTATTCCAAATTCTATTTTGAATACTCTGAGAAAGATTATGATGAACTTTATCTAGAATGGGAATCGGGAGACAAATCACATTCATCTCTGCAAGTGGGAACATATTTCAGTACCAAAGTGCAATGGGGGATGGGGTCTAAGAAATCTCCTGGATTTTAAACAGGCGATGGCTGCAAATTCCCTATGGAGAGTTTTAACTTTCCCTAGTATCTGGCACAGAGTAATAAAAGACAAGTATTTATCTCATATGACAGTTACAAACTGGCTCAGATCATTAACTTTTCAGGCTCGATCATCCTCTTGCATTTGGGGAAGCTTATTAAAATCAATCCATCTTATCCTTTAGTAGCTGTCTTGGAATCCTGGAAAGGGCCAACTTATAGAATTAGGGAGAGATAAGATTCTTGATTTAGGGGAGAAATATTTTTTGTCTGAAATTTTAATTTCAACTCTTCATGAAAGACATATATATTCTTTGGCACGGGCCCAATGAACTGATGACATATCTTAATCTTCCTTTTCTTGGTTAAAGAGTTATGAAATTGGACTAACTGGTACATTAGCCATGGAATGGGACAGATTCAGATTGGATTTCATTGATGCGGGGACCTTTCTACAGGACAAAGAGGATTCACTCTTATGGACGAGGGGGGATAGATCGAGGGTTCCAAGTGTCAAAATTTTTTACAGGGATTTATTATCAACAAAGAATTTGAGCACTATAAGTGGATGGGGATGATCCTTTTGGCAGTGGAATATGCAATTAAAAATCAAAATCGCTTTATGGTTGGCAGTTAAAGGGAAAATTTTAACTTGGGATATTCTTCAGTCTAGAGGAAGAGAAGGATCGGGCATGTGCTATTTGTGAAAATCATATTTGGAATCCATTGATCATGTATTCATCCATTGTGCTTTCACAAAAGAAGTGTGGGCAAAGATTCTTACGGGGGGGTGTGTTACAAACAAACATGGAGTGGTATGAGCTTGGAGATTTGCATTTAGGAATAGTATGAAAATAAAACTGTTCCAACAATTTTGGCTGCCCATTTGTGCTGGAATATTTGGATGGAGAGGAACCTAGCTGTCTTTGAAGGAAGCATGCCAAAAATAAAAAAAAGTTTATTATAAAACATTAACTCAAGCTAGTGTGATTGAGGGAGTTAAAAAAGACAAACTTCCAAAAATTTTGTTATTTCATTTACAGGATAACACTACAATTGCATATTTTGATGGGGCAACGCATCAAAGTGGGGCTTATTGTGGAGTAGGCGGTGTTTTAAAACTTCTAGATATTTCATGTATTCGATGGACCTTTAATGGTGGTCAAGGTACTAATACAAAATACGAATTAATTGGGGCTTGGGCAGCGATAAGATTGGATTTACACCTCTCCATCATAAGAGTACATTTAGTGGGGGACTCCAAAGTGGTGATTGATTGGTTGGATAATAAAGGTAGTCTCAAAGTCTGTGTGATTGAAGGTTGGAAATCTAGGATTAAGGAGATGGTGAAGGACTTTGAATTTATTAGTTTTGATCATATTCATAGAAAATTTTAACACTGAAGCTGATTACTTTTCCAAGCAAGCATCAAGCGAGACGGAAGGAGGCATTTGTTATTACACTTGGCATAATAACAGAGAGGGGATAAAAGAATACTATCAGCATTTACTAATAACTGGTTTCTTTTTATTTTTCTTAGGCCATTGATGGTGACATACTCGGACATGTTTTTTTGGGCTATGCCCTGTTAGCTTGTTTGTTTTAACTTTAGTTTATTATAGTATTATAATAGTCAAGGGTACTATTAGCTTTTGTACTCGAAGTCTTGGGGCCAAGTTGTGGGTATTTACTCTGCTTTTGTTTTTTACTGTTACTTTTCTGGAGTATGAAAAGTATCATTTATCCCTGTGGAGAGGGAATGATATTGTGGAGGTATTGTAGGAATATTTGATGAAGACAAAGTTGTAAAACTTTTATATTCTCTTAATATAAATGAGATAATTTTTCTATTGGAAAAAAGTTAAAGTGACTACAATTGTAATGTAGCCCTATAACCTTAAATTGAGAATTGTAATTCTTCAATAATTTTGTATTCAAATTTGTGATTACTAAATGTAGACACCTTTGGTAATGAAGATTACTCCATAGGAAATTTAATTACAAAATCCTTTATGAAAATTTACTCAACAAATAAATAAATCACTGATAATAAAAAGTAAAAGTACTTGAACCATGACAATGGGCTATATTAAAGTAAATAATTATACCATTGCATTAAAGATATTTTAATTTACTAGTAACCACATCTTGTCAATCATAATCCAAAGAAGAAACCTACTTGGTATAATTTAGTAGATCAACCTACTTGGTATAAATTAATAGATTAGCAAATAGCAACATAGTTTTAAGAATGGAATTTTTATAAAGAAAGAGGAAATTGTTCCAACACATTCATTTTAGTGACAATATAGTCCATTAAATTAAAACATTGATACATATATGTTGTATGAAATATGCCTTAGAGAAAGAAACAATATAGAGAAAATTGATCCCATGCATTGATGTCAACAACCACAATGTGAATTATATAGTCAAGTAATTTTGACAATAATACATTACAAAACAATTTGAAAATATAATGTTGGGAAATATGTTCTCATTTATAAGCTAATTTCCACTACTTTGCTTGCTTGGGTGTGGTCTTAATATTTGTTAATTGAAATCATTGTTATTGTTCATAATGTTTTTTTGTTATAATGTGAAGATATATACAATGCATTAAAACCAAAAGAATCCAATAGAATGAAAACAGAATTAGGGAAAACATATAAGGTTGAAGAAATAAACTATTAATATTAGAAATAAAGAGAGGAATGGTATGGCCGTTACTGCAAAATATTGAGTTAAAGTTTTGAACTATCTTCGATTTCAACCTCCTTATAATTTATATGATCTATATGAAAAGATGGGAAATCTAGCTTGTGTGACTATAAGTAAAGTTGGGGAAGATAAATTCTGATTGATCAATGTGTAATCGGTGTGTTATTTATTACATGATTGCTTTCTTACTATTCACATTTTTTATCATAAAACAATGTTATTTTATTACTATTAACCTTATTCCTCATCTAACTTTTGAAGTGGACTTCTTGATAGGTACTCTCTAGATTATAAATGATATTTAGAAAATTTTAAAGGGTCAAATTTATTTAAGACATATACATAATGGTTAGGTGAAAATATTTCCTAAGTTTTAATTTAAAAAAATATTTGCATGTCAAAAAATTTGATCCCTTTCAACCTTTGATAAATTCTAAATTAAGATGAACCTAGATTGATTAGTAGCTAAGTGAAAAATAACTAATAATACATAGCATATGATTATCCTCATTCAAATGACACATGCACTTGATATGTAATTTTAATTTGTTTTTTTTTTTTTTTTTTTTTAATTTATAACTTGTAAATAATAAAGAACACAACAACCTAACTAGAGAACATGGTAACATGTGAAACATAATTATGAACAATCTCAACATGAATATATAATCTTTATGATATGAGTGTAACTCTCTACTATAATAAATTTAAAATTAAAAATTAATATAATTTTAATTTCTTCCATTTAATAATGGTGTAAAATTTATTTTACAATAAATTGTTTACTCATATTCACTTAATTTATAACCTTAAATAATAATAATAAAGAACACAACAACCTAACTAGAGAACATGGTAACATGTGAAACATAATTATGAACAATCTCAACATGAATATATAATCTTTATGATATGAGTGTAACTCTCTTTTTCATAATAAATTTAAAGAATTAAAAAAATTAATATAATTTTAATTTCACTTCCATTTAATAATAATTAATAAAAATTTATTTTACAATAAATTGTTTACTCATATTCACTTACGAAAGAAATTGGTTACTCATATTCACTTAATAAATTGTTTACTCATATTCACTTACGGAAGAAATTGGTTACTCATATTCACTTATGAAAGAGGGCCATATAATTTATTTACTTATATGCACTTAGAAAAAGGGCCATATAAAATGGTATAAGAAAAATTAAAATTGTGTCATGCCAAATCCATAGTATAAGATTTCATCCTATGGATTAATTATTTTATCGATACAAAATTCCTTCTTCTCATGGAATCTTGAAAAATAAAAAGTGTTTCATAGGATATAGATGTTGTATGAATAATATTAGTGTGGTTACTGATAATTTATAAAAACACGTTTTAACAAAGGTTTGTGAAGTCATCCGAAGTGTATTACAACTTTTAATCCAACATAATACAACATGAGTGGGCCTAATGGTTAAGAACATGTGCTTCCTCTTAAGAGGTCACAAGTTCAAATCCAGAGGGGGGTAGGGTATGTATACCTCCATAGAATTTACCAATCAAATCGTTGGGAGGAGGGGGGTCCCTTGTCCCACAAACAAGGGGGTCTCATACACCAATTTGGTGTGGCTTGGACGTGACCTTAAAAACAAATTATTATTATTATTATAATAAAATATTCGGTTTCAATATCTTGTATAGTCTTGAATAGAATCTGTTGTTTGATATGGTCAATCTCATGGGAGATATGGATAGAATCGTCGAATTTTGATCACAAGTAAATATCCTACCATGAGAGAGATGGATACAGCTTGGTCTTCCTTCATTAGCGCCAACACTGAATCACCTAAAGCTATGATATCAAAGATTAACAGAGCCTGTTGGTATACTCAAAAATGTTGAAAATTATATCATGGGTATATCAAGGTTAGTCGACTTCGACATAATCGACTTAGTCAAGGGAATTATAGCATATGAAGAACTTGTTGGTCGGTTATGAGGACGACAAATGAAAACAAATATCTCCCTTGAAAAAGACAGAATCAAATTAAAAGGGAATGGAAGAAAAATAATAGTTCTTCTAGATCCTAATGAAGGGAAACCTTGGAGTGAGTCATTGGATGAAGATCATGAAGCGATATGTCTATACCAAATAGTCAATTAACAAAGAGATTACGTCGAACCAAAATCACAAGGAGAAATCTCAGTCGAATGTCCCCTTTCAGTCGGACACAACTCTGACTCAACTCTATATAACTAACAGATTGAAAATTATGAGGCACACTCAAAAGATTGTTGGACCATTGTATCCATCCCAATTAAATGTTCCAAAAAATGCTATTCAATTCAAGTAGTACCTATAGTTTATGAAAAGAGACTCTGACAAACCCCTACACTTATTTCGACCGACAACGTGGTGAAAAAGTCACTATGTTACAATGAAAAAAATGTTCCATCGGTGCATGCCGTGGAAGTTTCTAAATCTATCTTAGAACAAGAAAGAACTCAAAGCTTAGTAGAAACCTTTATAGGCCAAGCCGCAAGGTGGTGGGAAACACATTCCCTGAGACTGCAAACATGGACACATGTATCAAGTTACTTTGTAGAACATTTTGGAAAAAAGAAACTAGCTAAAGTTGTTGACATCCGTATTTTAAAAGTTGGGTATGACCCAGTCGATCATATTCATCGTTGTAAGAATGAATGGCACCGAATAGGATACAAATATGAAATGGTATGGCCTCACATGTTTCCAAGAAAAATAGACGAAATACCAAATAAATGGTACAAAATCGAAGAATCTTGTGGCCATATGCTAAATTGGTTTGACATCAAATAAAATTTTATTCAATACTTCAAATTTACCTCGGAAGAGGAACATCTTAAAGAAGAAGCACAACAGATCAATTATTTTTTAGAAACCCCGACTCCAACTACACAGAAGGAAAAAGGGAAGATAACGGTTGATTTAGGCTCGACATAGACTTGCAACCTTGTTTCGACACAAAATAATGGAACTACGACAACATGAAGAATCGACATGGAGAATATAAGTTGTCTGGGCTAGAGCTTCCGATGGAAAAGTGATCACCTGGTGTTGCAAAACAATGTAAAATTAGTACTAAATATATCTAAGGAAGAAAAATAAGACCACTAACAGTCTGAATTCCTAGAGAGCTTCACCATAATCAAAGAAGGGGAACGTTATCTCGACAAAGCAAAACCACTAGAGTAGATGAATGTTGAAATTAAAACTAAATAATTCAACATATCAAACAACGATAAAAAAAAAATGGCACGAGTAGGAAACTATTGGATAGAGAAGGAAACAACCGACATAGTAGAATTACTCAAAGAATATCAAGATGCATTTTCATGAGACTATAAATATCTAAATGGACCTTTAGAATAAATGTGAGATGAAAATTGAACTCATTCCAAGAGAAAATCCAATAAAAAAGAGACCTTATAAATTAACTCACAAATACAAGCCCATCATTCAAAAGGAAATTGAAGGAATGTTGCCAGCAGACATCATATATCCAATTGAAAAAATTAAATGGGAAAGCCCTATGGTGGTTCAACCAAAGAAGTGTGACCCTAGGAAGTTAAGAATTTACATTGACTTTATAGGTCTCAACAAACTAACTTTAACATATTCGTTTCCCACTCCGTCTATCGATGAAATAATTAATGAAGTCACAGATCTCAAATGTTATTCATTTATAGACGGATTCTCAGGATATAATAACTTACCAATAGCCAAAGGGGATCAACCAAAGATGAAATTTGTCTTTGAATTTTTCTCCTTCACCTACAAGGTAATGCCATTTGGAATGAAGAATTCCCCAACATTTTTCTTAAGAATAGTAGTCAAATCATTCCAAGAGTATATATAAAAAAATATGGTTGTTTATTTCAATGAATGGATGATATACAATTTATTCAAAAACCATATACAATGGCTTAAACCAATGCTTGAATGATGTAGACAAATCCAACTATCTCTCAACATCAAGAAGTGCATCTTTGCCACACCAATTGGAATTCTATTAGACCATGTGGTATGTAATGACGGTGTAAAAGTAGACATGGAAAAGATAAAATTTATCCTCGATTTGAGGCCACCTATAAATCATAAAAAAACTAAAATATTCCTTGGACACACAAGATACTATAGAAATTTATACGCCATTATTCAAATATCACATTCCCAATGGATGAGTTGGCCCGAAAAGAAATTGACATCAGATGGAGTTAAGACTATTATGAATCATTTGAATTCTTAAAGAAGGAACTGGTTGAATCCCCCATATTCAAATTTCCCGACTAGTCAAGAAATTTTCATGTCCATGTCGATGCTTCGAACGATGTTGTCGGGTTAGTTCTAGTCCAACCACACAATGACACAGTCAACCACCCAAATGCGTACACGAGTCAAAAATTGAACAAAGAAGAAATGAACTATTCAACCATGGAAAGGGAATCTTTGTCGATGATATTCACATTAAAAAAGTTTCAACATTACCTACTAACCAACCCTTTCACATTCTTTATAGATCATCAAGCATTAAAATATTTAGCTAATAAACCAGTTCACCAAGGAAAAGTATGTCATTAGTTGCTCTTATTCCAGGAATTTGAATTCGATAGAATCATCCGTCCTGGGAAAAATAATTTTTGACCCAACCATATATCTCTACTTGAAATAGGAGAGGACCCGACATGAATAGAATACAACCTCCCAAACGCACATCTATTTTGAGTCTAATCTGCCCCAAAAGATTTGGAGGATATTGAAAACATTTTGGAAGATGAAAAGGCTCCATAGGATTTTACGAAAAATAAAAAGAAGATGCTATCTCTAAAAGAAACACCATTCACCCTTATAAATGGATATCTATAAAAAATGGGACCTAGTGATATCCTAAGGATATGTGCTCTTGAGAATCAAAGAGAAGACATTATTAATGAGGCCCACGAAGGAATAGCTCACGAACACTTCTAGGCCGACACGACAGCTTGGAAGATACTTGAGGCGGGTCTGTGGTGGCCGAATTTACATAAACACTGTCAGAATCAGGTTAGGAAGTGTGATAGTTTTCAAAGGATTGGGAGACCTCTATGGAAGAATGAAATGCCACTAAGATTAGTGAACTCCAATTGAGAATTTGAAATCTAGGTTGTCGACTTTGTTGGCCCTTTTCCTTAGAGAGAACAAAGAACCAACGTGAAATATATTGTTACTGTAGTAAAACACGTGACCAAATGGAAGAAATTTAACCATTTGAATCATGCACCAAATAAGTTGTGGAGAAATTCATTTACGAAAACATAATCGCAAGGTTTGGATTTCTAATTACACTAATCAACGGTCAAAGAACACACTTCATAAATAAAACAATCCATGTCTCGATAAATAATTTTTTGATCGATCATAGACGGAAAACAACATATCACCCCCAAGAAAATGGTTTGGTCGAATCATTTAATAAAACACTACATAAAGGAATCACCAAAATTTGTGACATTGAAAAAAACGACTGGGATGATAAAATTCTTGTAATCTTATGGGCGTATAGATCTTCTTATAAATGATCAACCAGATAGACTCCCTTCAATTTATTCTATGGGAAACAAGTTTTTATTCCATTACACTTTTGGTCCAACTTCGACAGGGTAGCAACTCTGGCTAAATTCAACCAAGGTAGAAACATGAACGACTGACTGTACCATTTAAATAAGATAGAAAAAGAAATATTAATTGCAATGCACCATTAGGAAGTACAAAAAAACAACTGAAATCATGTCACGACCGTCATTTAAAGAAAAAGGACATAAAAAATGGAGATCTATTTTTGTTATATGATAGTCGATTAAAAGGAAAACCAAGAAAGCTAGAGACAACATGGCTTGGGCCTTATGTTGTCGAAGACATTCAACCAACTGGATAACTTCAAATTCAAACCTTATTATGGAATCCATTCAAGAAAGTAATTAATGGAGCCCATTTAAAAAAGTATTATACATAGAAGATGAGAAACCTTGTTGGAAAAATTAGGAGGAAAAATTCCAATAGGGACCGACTAGAGATGGAAAGGTAAATTTAATAGTTTGGTCGAAGTCGGAAAAAGATAGAGTAATCATGTCATTAAGGAAATAAATCCTTCTTGTACTAATAAACCAAATTCAGTTATAAAATTCAAGTATTGAAATATAATTATAAGAAACTGCTAGAAGAGAAAGATACATATTAAAGAACTTTCAAAGCCTCAAAGAAAAGAAACGAAAATCCAAATGGAGAGAGAAAGAAGCCCCTGGTTGAGCCATAAAATAAGAAGAAGAAGACATGATCGACACATCACTCCATTTCCCGACTTAAGATAATTCCTCATGAAAAGACAGTAAAGTGATTGAGAGAGATCCCAATCAAGAAATTTAGATTCAAGTGAGCATGGTTATCATAAAAACATGGGGAAGTACAACAAAATGGAGGATCAAAATAACTATCAAGAACATCGACTAAGTAGATCCAAAAATAACAAACCCGACAACTCAATAGAAATAGTCGGTCAATCCATATATCAACCACAGATCAATAGAGGAGACATAGTCGTACAAACACAAGAAAACACCGACCATGAAAAATCGACTCCAAAATATACAGTGCATTTTAAGTCACTGGGAGTAAGGACCGACGAAAATGACATAAGCATTAATGACCGATACAACAAAGAATATGGTTGTGCAACCACTAACATAAACTTGACTTGGCATGACCAACAATCAATTGGAAACCGACACTTTCTACCCCTGACGCGCCTCACATGAATGCCAGTTCAACATTAACATGGACATCTCCTCACATGAGCCTATCATCTCTTCAACAACCATGGTTAAGACCCATACTTCCACAGATCACTGGGTGAGGAAAAACAATATCTCTCTTTAAGATCATAAAAAAAAAAAAATCAGTATACAACAATGCAGTAAATATCATATCAACAAGAATCAACTCGGTAGCATAGGACAATGTTCATCATTAAGCACACATTTCTATGAAAATTATCAATCCATTAAGATTCAACGATGAGCAAGGAAAATGGTATATGATCATGAAGTGCTAGGAAAGAATGGCCAATGGATTCTAATCCCTATCGCATCTCAATAGAGGTCTGAGCATGAAGGCCTGGGATTCAGTGGACAAGAATCCAACACAAGTGTAGCTCAAGCCACTTTTTTAAAGGCAAGAGGAATCAGAAAATAAGCCATGTGAAACAAGCCACTCAAAATTTCTTGTAGAAGATTAGAAGGGGGGAAACAAAGAGATGATTTTACCATCCATATTCACTCCAATTATCGGGGGACCAAGTAACCAAGATGACAAGCGTCATCAAATATCAAATAGGAATGGCTTAGTTTGTTTCTTTTTTAAGAAAATGGGTCACAATGATAGAAATTGTTGAAAGTCTAGAAGGCCAAGAATCCCATGCAAGAACTATTGTCGTTACTGCAGATTGAATAGACATTGGGAGGCCAAATCTTGAAGGCTTCACCTAGAAATCCATCCCAAGAATCGGACATCCAAGAAGAAATCTTGGAGAGTCAAGTCCAAGGGGCAAGAGGAGTTGTTGGAACTTGCATCCCAAGGAGAAATGATTTTCCAACGACCTATTGCAATAAAGAATGTCATCCATATCTATGAGAAGGACAACAAGGTTATTCCAAAGGCATCCCCTACTCATCTGTTATCTTCCATCCTACCATGGAAACATCATTTCTTTGATATTTTCCAGAGTCTGCTTGTTGATGGAATAATAATATTGAAGGGAGTTTAAGATTTTGGGGACCAAAATCCTTCAAATGGGGATGTTTGATTCAAATTGGATTATCACCCAACATAGTTTGTAAATTTGTAATTATTTTTTTAATTTACATTTTTCTTTTAGGTAAAATTGGAAGTGGATACAGTAGTGAATTGAAGGCAACAGGATATGAGAGGAGAATGGGGGAGTGGGGGGGGGAGGAAAATTTTGTAGGAACAAAAACAAGATCTCAAAAGAAATCTTTCTCGAAGTCGATGGATGAAGGACGAAGGAGTCAAAGGCCTATCCACACTGAGAAAAGGTTTCCCAAATCCATGGTTATATGCAACTTTGGTCTACTAGTGAATGTTGGTGTATATATATTCTTAGTATATTTCACTCATTTGTATGTCAATCTGGGATTCGTAATCAAAAGAGTTGTTACATTATATGTGTTGAAAACATGTAACCTATCTATGTTTGTTGTATCTAGCTCAATCAAGAAATAATTAATAACATAACACTCTGTTTTAGAATATATGAATGCTTCAAACAACTTCAAACTCAAAAGATAAAAGTGATGAGAAAACTCTCAAACAAGAACTCAATTGAAAAGGTTAATGCTTAGATGACAAGTCGGTTCATTATAGGCTCATGAAATGGAGATATGAACTTAGATCTTGCTTTTTGTAGCATTTGAAATAGATATCAACAATTCACTTTATTCACTCTTAGAAAGAAATCAATCATAACTCTATCAATTCCAATCGAACCTTCTTGAATACAAGAAACAGTCAATATGACTGAGAGACTTCATTATATGGAGCATGAAGGTGAGAGATGAAGTCTTATGGTTCCTATGCCTACTAAGAAAAACACAATCATAAATTGAAAACAATAACATTTATTTACTTAACAATCCCACACATCTATCAAACTCTTATCAATTAAATATCAGTCTGTAGAAATGGAAATGGAATTATCTACTTTGCTCAATGTATAACCATTTACTAACATTGATTCAAAATCAAATAAATATGTACTAAAATTAGAAAAGTTTATGCATTTAAAATCATTTACAACACACAACTATTAAGTGTTCACACTCACACAATTGACTTACAACACACAAATACATGTACAAGGAGGTTTACCTTGGTTGGGGTGGTGGGCCCTTACCGAACCAACAAGGTACCTCTAAAGAAATCACAGACTAAAGCACTTTACTCATTCCCATTAATTACACAAAATATTGTTTGTATTCCTTTAATTGATGGATTGAATCAACAGTTCAACATTTCATTCATAATAACAATGTGTATCATCCTCTTCTTACTACTTACTTCCTATCATCTACACAACATCCCTTTTAAATAAGGTGAGTTGTTATAACCAATATCTGAAGATAATTATCAAATGTTTTCAAAATGTTACAATTGGTAATTTATATCGTATCTCAAGGGATGGAATTCATCCTCACGACACAAAGTGCATGAGTGATGAAGTCTATCGTGATAACCAAAACTACCTCGAGATACTTCCATCCAAATAACTTCCTGGAATCACCGCCAACATACTCGTTCAACACGTGAATCCTGTAGATAGGGGTTTAGTACCGGACTAGAACAGTCATAAATCTGGGTACCGGACCAGCGCAATGGTGGTACCGGAATAGGCGTGGGCTGGTACCAGAAGAGGCGTTGAGTTGGTACCGGAAGAGTCATTGAGCTAGTACCAAAAGAGGCGTTGAGATGGTACCAGAAGAGGCACTAGTAGTAGTAAGAGAAGAGGCACTGAGTAGTGGTACCAGAAGATACATTGAGCTGGTACCGGAAGAGATGCTGAGTTGGTACCAGAAGAGGCGTTGAAATGGTATCGGATCATAGAAGAGTACCATATCAGGAGGAGTATTGGTACCAGATTAGGTAGAGTACCATATCAGGAAGAGTACTAGATCAAGCGGTTGTTGCAGTATCATACCAGTGGTAGTACTAGATGGATCTGCTTAACTAAGAGTCAAAGTAATTAGGAGCATAAATAATCAACCATTTAATCCATTTTAATAAAAAAATCAAACAAATCATGTTTTAACATATGTTACCTCTCCATGCACATGGACAAGGCCACAAAGTAGTTTTGTGGAGGAAATGGTTAATCATATACACATATCATAGGTAAAATAGACTCAGATAGAGGATAATATAGGATAATAGAAGTGTCAAAATGGAGACCCAACATTTCCCCCATGCTAAATTCATTGCATGTACTCATGAAACAATGTCAAAATTGATACTCAAAACTTTGCAAAACTAAACCATTCCCCATCCTATATGAACATCATTTATCTGGCTGTAGGATGTTGAGACCATAAGCTTCGCTCCTAAGTTACTTCTTAATCACCCTGGTGTATCGGATCAAACACAAAACTTTGTTGAGTTTATAAGAGACCTATTCTTGTGAATCCTATAGCCTTAGGTTGTATTCTTTCAATTGTGCATTCTCTACCTTAAAGTGCCTATCCAACACTTGGTACTTTGTAACCTCTTGCTTCAGCTTCTCATTCTGTTTTGTCAGTTTCCCAATCTTCACTATCAATTGTTGTTTGCTCAGAGAATTGTCAGGATCATATGTGGTTGTTTGTTCAATCACCTCCTCTCAGGATTCCTTCTCCTTTCTTAGACCTCTCAAGGGTTCTGTCACTAACCCCTCAGTATCACTAATCATAGATCCATAGCCACTTTCTTTCTCTAGAGAAGTCAGAATATCAATAGTCTCTTCTGAAAGAGAAGGCACGTGTGGAACTGTTATCTATTTGGACATGCTCCCGGTGGTTCTTTGTATAGGAAGTGAGACTTCCTCAGATTTGTTGACAGGGGTGGAAGTCTCTTCAAACAACTTCCTCTCCTTTATTTTAACAGAAGTTATAGGCTTGGGAACTTGTTTCTCTTGTGTAGATTTGATTTTCACCTTGGAGGACCAAAGTGTGGGTTATGGAGTTTGTCCTTGCTGAACATTCCCTATTTCCACTCTGGAGGACTAAGGTGTAGGCTCTGAGATTTGTTTCTTTTGAGCCTTCCTTGTTTTAAGCTTCCCCTTACTTCCACTTGTCATCTTAGGATTTTTCTCCAACTCACTAATCGACTCTTGAGGAAACACAATAGCTGCTTCAGGGGTATCCTCCAACTCATTAACCGATTCTTGAGGGAACTCAATAGTTGCCTCGGGGACATCATGTGAAACTCTGTCTTGACCGGTTTTCTTCCTTTTTTGGTTCTCACTTCATGGCATTTTATTGGTAGGGGTCAAGGCTAGACTTGGTCCTTTAGATTGGGTAGGCCTCTCCTTCTTATATGTAATGGGATCCTCTAGGATTTGTTCTGCTGGGACACCCTTCTTTTGACACTTTTTCTTGCTCTGAATGTTTATTTCATGGGGTTTTTCCAACTTGCTAACCGGATATGGTGATAACTCAATGGTTTCTTCAGGAGAACTATCTGATCGTTTGCCTTGTCTAGAGTCCTTCCTTTTTTGTCTTTTAGTTTTTGGAATCAAGGTTGGACTTATTTTCTGAGATTGGGATGTTTTCTTCTGTTTGGATGCAGTGGGCTCTTCCATAATAGACTTATCCTTATCCAATTCATCAATAGGATGGGATGAACTAGGTGTAACAGTAGCTTCTTCACCCCCTAACTTCTTCCCTTTGTTTTTCTTTGTCTTTCTACTGGACCCCTCACTGTATACCTCTGTTTCCTAATCTTCTACATATTTAAACACTCCTTCCTGAGAAAATTTTTGTTGAAGTAGTTGTTTCCAACTACTTCCTTGTTTTCTCGAGGCATAGACAACCAACAGTTTCATTATACCATGGTGATGGATGTTGGTTTCGGGTTTCTTGGAAGCTGATTTAAATCCTCTCACCATTTTATTTAAACTCATCCATAGGAAGTGAGGAAAATCAGTTTGTGGCCCTCCTTCAAAATGTGACAAAAGTTTCAAATGGTATAGGAAGGTCACGCATAGCTCATTTCGTAAGTAAGAAATCTCTGAAAACTAATGAGCATCGTCCAATATTCTTCTTTGATGTAGTTTCAATGAATGCCCTTAATCCAATCGGGGTCCTGATGCTCCAGCCTTAGAAATGTTTGACAAAGGTTCCTGTTAACGATCACCCCCTTAAAATATTTTTCTCCAGAGAAAGGTAATCCTGTAGATTCTTCTATGGTATCCTTTGAAATCGTTAATTTCATATCTCCAAACTAAACACTTTCTCCATCATAGGTATGCGCAAAAGAAAGAGAGACTCCCTTGTGATGGCCTTTTAATTTTTCCAAAAATGGGACCCAGTCGGCCTATTCAAATCTATCCCTGCAAGCTTGATATTCTTGTGTCTCCCTGTATAAATGGAACACAGTTTCATGCCTATCGACCCCCATGATGTCTTAAAAAAATTCTTAAAGCATATGAGGCAACGAAACAAAGGATCGAAGGTTGAGTATTGGATAAGCGCAGACTGCGATGGAGAACCGGAAGAAGATAAGTATGCAAACGATATGAAGGAACAAAATCATAGTGTAAATGGAGGCGGTGTGACAGTAAAAATGGTAAATAATGCTCATCTGGATGGTAAATCCATCCAAAGGATCATTTATAAGCTAAGATTCGGATTCCAACAGTCACATCCATGGTAATGATGGAAAGGTAAGATAAGTTGAATTCATGATAAACTTATAGACTCATATGGAGGTTAGCGTAAAATCATTTTCACAGGAGTGTTGTGAAATGATGACAAGAGATGTGGTCGTTATGACTGGAATTCACAAGTATGAAATCGTCTAGCGTGATCATGATCAAAACGGAATCATATTTTGACATGCATTAAGATGTGGCTTAATTCGTTTGTATGGCATGATGTTGGATCATGGGATTATGACATTTCTTCACCATATAAATGGAAATAATGAAATTGATCCTATTAGAGATACAATTAAATCACACTCTCAACCTTTCGGATGTATAGGAATGATTTCTTCACAAGGAGATGGTTTGCAGAATTTCATGATAGGGAGTGTGCAATAATTGAGAGTAACCACATGTTTAATATATAATTAGTCTAATTCCTTAATAAAACGAAAAAATGTTGAGTTTATACCTCCTATTACTTGAAGAATTTATATTGAGCAGCAAAAAAAACCTTTGAGTATAGCATAAGGAACTATCAACACCTCATTACTAGTACCGGATCACACCTTGGTACCGTAACACTGCTTAGTGTTGGACCATTGCAAAGAGTTGTTGTAGTACCAGACCAACACAAATCTTCTCCTTCAGTACCAGATGAACAAAAGAGAAAATTTGTTGCAGTACCAGATCGGCGCCAATTTTTTCCCAGTACTATAATAGCACAAGCATTCTCCTTCAGTATTGAATGAGCACAAAGATGAACATTGTTTGCAATATCAGATCTGCGTAGAATTTTTACCAATACTAGTCTACTAGAATAGCACAGACCTTCTCCCATAGTACCACATGAGCACAAAACTTCTCCCATAGTATCAAATGAACACAGACCTTCTCCCATAGTACCGGATGAGCACAATTGTGAATTTGTTGCAATACTGGATCGACATAGAGTTATGCCCAGTGTCGGATGAACACAATTGTGAATTTGTTTTAGTATAAAATCAGCGAAGAACTATGCCCAGTACCGTATGAACACAGGGGTGCATTTGTTTTAGTACCAGATCAACGCCAAGTTTTACTCAGTACTGGAATAGAACATGCCTTCCCCTTCAGTACCAGATGAGAACAAACCTTCTCCCACAGTACCGGATGAGCAAAAAGTTTTTCCCAGTACCAAAATAGCATAGAGATGTTATCCAATACCATATCATCACAATATTTTATTCCAGTACTCAAGGAGAATTGGATAAGATACCTGGTGGTCGTGCTCCGTAGACTGGAAATTTGTAGGCTACACTTTGTAGAAATTGTTGGTGTTTTCTGATGCTATGTAAGAGAACCTGTGATTTGATTCTATTGAAAGACCATGTAGGTGAAACAAATATAAACACTTGATGTAGGAACTCTGAACTTGCAGCGAAAGTGTCAGAAAATAAGGCAAAAGAATTCAATGACTGAGCCCCAAGCCTTGTAACAAGAAGGTACTTTGTATCTTGGACAACCTCATGTTGAGATTCAAAATCCTCCTCTTTTTGGAACCAAGATGATCACTTCTTTTGTTGCCACTTCCTTTTTATTATAAAAATAATAATCCTAACTACTACTTTTCTGTGGATTTTTCTCAAGCCCCAATTAGTCAATGCTTGTCGATGTTTTTCAGTTTTAAGGAGTCTGAAAAACTTAAAGAAAACTCCATCTACTATCCCGTGGTTTTTTCTCGAGCCCGGTATTTTCAATTTTTAGGAGTCTAAAAAACATAAAGAAAACTCCATCTACTGTCCTCGTGGATTTTTCTCAAGCCCGGGCTAGTTCCTTATTACCAGTGTTTTCAATTTTTAGGAGACTGAAAAACTTAAAGAAATCTCCAAATGATCTACCAGGGATGGATAAAGGCGTAGACCTACACCTGGAAGATGTCATCCTTATTCATTTATCTACATGAGAACACAATCAACTTTGTTTTTTGTTAGTAACATCAAAATTTCTATCTACTGACACACCTATTTACAGATATGTACAGAGCCAAATTAATTCACACAATCAAACTTACTATGGTGGATCAGAAGGAGGAAAAACCCCCTTGCTTACTAGTTGCATTTCGGAATTCTAAAGAACATGTATGACAAAATCCTCTTTGGATAGAGGCTTATGATAAACCTTCAATCGATGTCCATTCATGACAAAGGAGGTTTGATTCTCATCAATAGACTTTATATTAACTGAACCATTGTCATAAACTATATCAATTTCTTAGGGTCCCAACCTACTAGTAGACAATTTACCTTTAAAATTCTTGAACCTACTATCATACAGTAGGGCCCAATCACCTTGCTGAAAAGGCTTCTTTTTGATGTACTTTTCATTCCATTTAGTTCTTTGCTCTTGTATAAGGGTGGTCCTTTGAAGATCATCTTATCTGATATCATCAAGCTCATTCAACTGTAATAGCCTCTATTTTTTATCCTCATCTAGATCAATCCCTAGTTGCATGGTAGTCCTGAAGGTTTTCACTTGAAATTCTATGGGAAGCAACACCTGCTTTCCATATACCAAATCATAAGGTGTATGGCATGTTGTGTTTCTCCAAGCTATTCTATAGGCCCATAAGGCCTCATACAACCTATCAACCTAGTCTTTGTGACGAAGTTGAACAATCTTGGTAAGAATAAATTATATCACCTTGTTAGTTGATTCCACCTGCCCATTTGTTTGAGGGTGATAAGGCGAATATTTTCTATGTTTGATTTTATAATGTTCAGTAAGAGCTTTGACCAAATTGGAGGTGAATTGGGTTCCTTGGTTAGTTACTATTTCTCGAGGAACACCAAAGTGGGTAAATATTTCTTCAAAGATAAAATATACAACATATTGTTCATTAGAATAATACAAAGCTTTAGCTTCCACTCATTTGGTCACATAATCTATGCAAACCAAGGTGTACTTCTTCCTTCAATACATAGGGTTAATAGGTCCTACAAAATCCAAAGCCCATTTATCAAAAGGTTCAATTACTACCTGATCTTGGAGGGGAATCTCATCAACTACAATAGGTTTTCCCATCCTTCGACAATCATCACAGCTGGCCACATACATATTTGCATCCTTGAAAATAGTTGGCCAATAGTAGTCAAACTGTAAGATATTGTATGTTGTCCTTTTGTCAGAAAAATGGCCTCCACATGGTCATGACAGGCTTTGAAGATCTTCATCATTTCATCCTCCTGGACACACTTTATGATCCCAAATCAGGCCCAGTTCGATATAAACAATCATCATGCCACATGTAAT
Source organism: Picea sitchensis (assembly GCA_010110895.2). Classification (NCBI taxonomy): domain Eukaryota; kingdom Viridiplantae; phylum Streptophyta; class Pinopsida; order Pinales; family Pinaceae; genus Picea; species Picea sitchensis. The sequence continues at coordinate 18,394 of SNQJ01S0114191.1, read as the reverse complement.
TGGCACTTAGTTGGATGAATCTTTGTTTTTCTCGGGAGGATAGATTATGAGGTAGCTTTCATGCTACAAGATAGTTGGCTACATATACATACCAAGGAATGTAAGTAGAAATAGAAAATAGATTCTCATCTGGAAAAATGTCATCTACTAGAGTATTGTCACCTGTATGAATGAGTCTAGACAAGAAATCAACAACTAAATTATTTTTTCCAAGCCTATCAATAATGGTGATATTGAATTCTTGTAGTAATAATAGCCATCTAGTCACTCTATCATTTGTAACAAGTTTTTTCATCAAAAATATGATGGTTGAATGGTCGATATGTACAAAATCTTCATACCCTGTTATGTAGTGTCTAAACTTGTTAATGGCATGTACTACTGATAAGAATTATTTTTCAGTGAAAGTGTGTCACACACCCACTACAGTCCTCTTATATATTTTGTCTTTTTCTTCAAGGAACATAATCCTCGAGACTTCTATGGGGCTAGCGCAAACCCTCTCTTTCCTTATCGTCCTCCAAATGACCACAAGCTGGCCTTAGCGCAAGTTCCTTTCGCAACTCGCGAGTCGGGAATCAAGACTCTCGACTCCCCTTTGTCCAAACACCGATACCTGAGATGCTATATGAGTATGGCTCCCTCCTCACTAGCTCCTGCTACATGTAACTATAGGCTAGGCCAAACACTATCACCACTCGCAACCTCACCAGTTGAGTTGTTGAGCTCTCGTCCTCCTCCTTCACAAATCCCTGAGACGCGAGAGGTCAATGTTGCGTGGACTTTGCCAAAATGACGTGCACATGCCACTTGCCAACCCCGCTATACTCTGCTCACGAGCTGTGTCACCATATCCCATCACACAAGACCTTGTCTTTCATCGTTTCGCGGCCTTAGTGATCAAGGTGCAGCTTCTTCATCCTGCGAAACCCCGAGCCACAATAGGTCAATAGTGGGTTGACTCTTTCCCAGTGTGACACGTGTCCACCATCGGTTACCCTCTTCCTAGGATAAATTCTAGCGCTACTCGCATCTCATGACTTCGCGAGTTGGAGTGTTGAGCCCTCATGCTCCTCCTTTGTGAGTTCCCGAGATATGATAAGTCAACAATGGGTTGACTCCATCCCAAGCGACATGTGTCCATCACCTGTCACCCGTTCCCACCTTTCTCTGGGTGCTTGTTGTTACGCCACCTGTCAACCATGCGGTGCCCACTTATGGACGGGTCACGTGTTTGCACGAGCCCTTGGTGCTTGGCACTTCGCAACTTCTACAATAAAAAAGAAACTCTCTCAAGTTCTGAACCCCCGATAGGTGATAACCATGAAGGTTTTGATCCAACGGTTCTCCCATGCCTTAGATCCAATGGTCATGATCACATCGCGATCTCGCAAATAATGAGTTCATGCAGCCATACCCTTGACCACTCCAAGTCACGAGTCAGCGAAATGCTACTCTCCTGCCTATACAAGGGCTAAGATCGACGGTCAATAGGGCTTCGTCAGATCCTTGGATCTACGGTCCGAGATCCCATCGCTACATGTGAAGGTTGAAAGGGTCGTGGTGTTAATGCCTACACTGCTTCTCTAGATCCATCGGTCTCAATAGGTCTGGGGTATTCCTGAAGGGATTCTGACCGTATGTCTACCAAATGATAGGGTATTCTCTTTTTCTATAATTGGGCTCACTATCCCTTCTGAGCTTGAATCATGAAATTCAACTTCTCAGGGCTTCAAACTCCCACGACTCCGAGACCTTAGAGAGCTATCCTTCCTTGCATAAGGTTTCTAGACCCAGATCGCATGCACCTTCAGAGGGTTCTTGGGAAATCATCCAGAATCTTAGTCGAGTCTCTGGGTAAAGGTTTGGCACAGTTCCAAGGTTTATGGAGTAATCCCTAGGGAAGAGTACTCTTGATGAGCCTTCCCAAACATTATGAGAGTTAAGAAAACAAGATGATTCTCAGTGGAGAAAATTCATTCCCAAACCTTAATCCTTTGTATAGAAACCGACTATGGCATGTAAGCATACACAAACATCCATTATTTCCAGTCTAACACACCAGGCAATCATTCTACACATAAATTCTTATGGGCATATAAACATAAGCATGTATTCATGATATTCAGTTCGAAATACAAGGTATAAAACACTTATCAGATCTACCAGGCATGATGCA
>SNQJ01S0114191.1:0-16179 GCA_010110895.2 Picea sitchensis | reverse complement strand
CTTCTCCTGATGCAGAAAAATAATCCAAGACGAAGGTTACTCTCCTTCTCCTAGCATTCATAAATCCTTGCATTTCCAAGGTTTCTCCAGTCTCTTTCACGATCCCCATCGTGTGCACTGCTCTCTCTTCTACCACATTTCCTCTCTTGCCAATTTTTGTATGCAAGGTTGCGTATGGTGTGAATTACGCCATCCATGGTCAGGTTTAAGGGCTGTTACAGATGGGTGGTTCACCCCCATCCCCTCATTAACTCTTGAGGAGCCTCCCCACCTACCAATCTGATGAGAAATCCATTCCAGGATCAGAGAGCTGCTTTGGTTTGTGAGCAAGTATAAACTAGTACAGTACTGGCTCGGTGGAAGTTAACGCAACCATTCTAGGTCCCTTCCACCACCTCTCACTAGCCATCGTGGTCTATTTTAGCACATCCCTCTCCCAGCAGTCATGCAACACATATTCATAACATAATTTACATTCATCAACCTTTTATACAAAGGTCCGTCAAGTCAAACATTCACATCTTTGAGTTTGCCATAGTTCTTGGCCATTATAGTTATTTTTACAGATTAGGGGAAACAGGGTGTTACAATTCCCTCCCCCTTAAAGTAACATCATCCTCGATGTTCTATATATCAATATGATGTGTATGTACAAAAGTAAAAAAAATTGGGTATGCCTGTTTCGTGGCATCTTCCATTTCCCACATAGCCTCATCTGAGCCAAAATGTTTCCACTGCACCTTGACTTGTGCAATGGTTCGGTTCCTGAGTGGGGTTTCCTTTCTGTCCAATATGCATTGAGGTTCTAGCAGGAATTCTCCCTCTGGTTCCACCTGGATCACAGACCAGCCAATTATATGATTAGAATCATGTACATATCTCTTCAATAATGAAACATGGAAAACATTATCTTCTTTTACTGTGGGAGGAAGTGCTAGCCTATAGGCTACAGGTCCCACTCTATCTAGTACTTCAAAGGGTCCACAATATCGAGGTGCCAACTTGGCACAAGCTCCCATTCTCAGGGAAATATTCTTGGGCCTAACTCTGAGATATATGTGGTCTCTCGTCTTGAATTCTCTTGGACTTCTCTTTCGATAGGCGTAACTTTTCTGTCTGTTCTAAGCGACCTTTAGAGTTTGTTTTATCTGAGCCACTTGTTGTTCCATTTATTTCAACATGTTGGGTCCAATAGTAACTTTGTTCACGGGATTACTCCAACTGACTGGAGTATTGCACGATCTACCATAGAGGACTTTGAAAGGGCTCATCTTCAGGGATTCTTGGTAGCCATTTTTGTAGGCAAATTCCACTAGTGGCAGGAAATCTTCCCACTTCTTGGGTTGATGCATTACATGCATTCTTAGCATGTCTTCCAATATTTGGTTCACTCTTTCCATCTGTCCATCGGTTTGAGAATGATAGGCGGTGCTAAACAGTAATTTGGTCTCTAGACCAGCCATCAAAGATTTCCAAAAGTTGGAAGTAAATTTCATGTCTTTGTCAGACATGATCTCTTTAGGCATACCATGTAGTCTGAATATATCCTTCATGAATATGTTGGCGATATCTATTGCCTTGCAAGTCGATTTGACGGGGATAAAATGGGTAGAATTGCTCAATTTATCCACCACTACCATGATGGCGTCATTTTGTTTGGTCGATGTTGGTAACCTGGTGATGAAGTCCATGGAAATGGTTTCCCACTTCCATTTCAGGATTGGTAGAGGTTGTAATAATCTTGTTGGGTGTCATTGTTCTACTTTAACCTATTTGCATTCTATGCATTTGGCTAAGTACTCAGCTATGTCTTTCTTCAATCCAGGCCAATAGAATTGTTTCCTGGTGGCTGTGATCATCTTCTGGTATCCGATATGACCAGTATATGGTATTTTATGTAGTTCTTCCATTATGAACCTCTTCAAGTCATCACATTCTGGAACATACAATCTATTTTTGTAAGTTAGCATACCTCCATCTATCATCTGGTAGCCTTCATACTTTATTCTTGTGGGTTCTTGCTCTAGGTACGAGGTCACGGTCTGGAAGAATATGTTTGTTTCTTGTGCATTCTTGAATCTTTCCTTGACATTCGTATCGCAGGTGCTCACCATTGCCAAATGAATTGTTTTCATGCTTCTGCTAAGGGCATCAGCCACCTTATTTTCCTTTCCCGTGATATGTTTGATTTCAAAATCAAACTCACTAAGAAGGGCCACCACCTAGCTTGTCTAGCATTGAGTTTTGGTTGGTCAAATAGATATCACAATCCACAGTAGTCTGTCATAAGTACAAATTTTCTTCCCAGGAGGTAATTCCTCCACATTTTTAAGGCGTGCACTATGGTGGCCAGTTCTAGATCATGGGTCACATAGTTGACTTCATGCTCATTCAATTTTCGAGATTCATAGAAGACTACACTTCCTCCTTGCATAAGAACTCCTCCGAGCCCTTCCTTGTAGGCATCTATGCACATGAGGAAGTCAAAACGGGTGCGTGGGTCAGTAAATGTTTTATGGATTGAAATCTTTCTTCACATTCTTGTGTCCACATGAATTTATCTCCCTTCTTCTAGAGGGCAGTGATTGGACAACCAATCTTGGAGAATCCTTTTATAAATATCCTATAGTATCCTGCTAAGCCCATAAAGGAACTGATATATGAAACATCCTTTGGGGTAGGCCACTCCATGATAGAACTGGTCTTTTTAGGGTCTACTGCTACTCCTTCTTCAGATATGACATGGCCCAAGTAATGTATTTTCTTCTGGAAAAAGTCACACTTGCTAAATTTGGCATAGAGTTGATGTTCTCTTAACACTTGAAGCACAAGTCTAAGATGTTCCTCATGTTCCTCTCTATTCTTGGAGTAAATTAATATATTGTCAATAAAAACCAGTACAAATTTGTCTAGGAATTTGCTGAGCACATTGTTCAACAAGCACATAAAAATGGAAGGGGCATTGGTTAATCCGAATGGTACTACCAAAAACTCATAGTGACCATATCTCGTCCTGAAGGCAGTTTTGTGGATGTCTTCACCCTTGATTTGGAATTGATGGTATCCATATCTCAAGTCAATTTTTGAGAAGATGCAAGCACCTCCCAATTGATCGAACAGGTCATCGATCCTGGGTAAGGGGTACTTGTTCTTTATGGTTACCTTGTTTAGTTGTCTATAATATATGCATAGTCGGAGGGTACCATCTTTCCTCTTTACAAACAAAACTGGTGCTCCCCATGGAGACATGCTGGGACGGATATAGCCTTTTTCCATCGTTTCTTTTAGTTGTAATTTAAGCTCAACTAGCTTGGGTGTGCTCATCCTGTAGGGTGTCCTAGACCCTGGCACCATTCCCGGTGCAAGTTCTATCGAGAAGTCAATGTCCTTTCTTGGAGGTAGACCCGATACCTCTTCCGGAAATACATCTCTATATTCTCTTAGTGTGGGGTGGTCTTCGAGGCTTGGTTTGTCATCTTCAACTGATTCCAACACCTAAATTGCATAAAGTAGATATTCGAAGGGCTGATATTCGTCTCATCGAGACAGGTTTTTGGATCCCTCGAAGGGTTATCCTTCTTCCTTCTTCACCTACACATTCTAAATTTTTATGGTAACAGTCCAGTTTGGCTTTATATGTGGCTAGCCAGTCCATTCCAATCAACAGGTCATATGATCCTAGGGGTAGTATGTTAAGGGTTGCCTGGGTGGGGAATTCACCCATAGTGAATTGGCAAGTTGGTATGACCTTCACTGCCTTTCTTTTGGTGCCAGTGGCTAACTGTACCAACCATGGCTTGGCATGTTTATGTGGCTGTAATTTACACTTATCAACAGTGTTAGGAGCTATATAACTCAAATTTGAACCAGGGTCAATCAGAATAGACACTAGATGGTTGGTTATCATACCTTCCATCTCCACCACTGAAGCTTGGTGGTCAGCTTGTTTATTATCCAAGGATGCATAAATTTTCGGTACACTCCTGGCCACATCATTGACAGTGGTAGCTTATTGAACATTGTAAATTCTCTGACTGTTCTGTTGTCGGTGTGGGCAGTCCCTCAGTAGATGTTCTTCTCCACAACCCCAACATTTCAAGGGTTCTCTCTTTGGGTTATTAATCTTTCCTGGGGTAGATACAGAAGGTTTATTTCCACTACGGGAGGGGAAATTTTTCCAGTGTACACTTCAGGTTGGGAAGCTCATCCTTGAGTCCTTCTTATAGTTTTTAAATCTTGGGGATTTAAACCCCTTTTTCTGGAATCCCAAACTATGCTTCTGCTTCCAGTTTTTGCGAGGTTCAGTCTGATGCCCCAGCTCTTCGTAATAATATCTTGCCTTTTGAATAGTGTCTTCTAGGGTCTTTGGCTCGTCAAACTCAATCTTGTTATGATAGTCCTTAGTTAGTCCACTAATGAATCGTTGCACCTTTACCTTCTCTACTTTTATATAGGGTATGTACATCAACAATTCGAGGAATCTGCTGACATATTCCTCTATGGTGAATTTCCCCAGTTTGAGTTCATAGAATTCTTTAGTCTTTTCGTCAAAATACTTTTCTGAGAGATACCTATTTTTGAAGTATTTCTCAAACCGTTGCCAAGATAGGTCCTCTTCGTGAATCCCTTTTACATTCTTAAGGTCTTCCCACCAAATGGAAGCCTTTCCATTCAAGTTGAAAGTGCCTACTCGGGCCTTCAAGTTTTCTGAGAATNTTTAGTCCAAGCAGTCAGGCCTCTGCTTCCTCCCCCTTCTTTATTTCACCGTCGAAAGAGGGTGGTTTGGCCTTCTTGAATTCTTCGAGATTGTGACTTTTGGAATGCTTTCGCTTCTTCCATTTTCTTCGGGAATAAGAACTAGTTCTGCTACTAGAAGATCCCTCTGAGTCGCCAGTTTCCTTTCCAGAGGAATCGTTCGATGCTTGTCCCTTATCTCTGGGGTGGACCTTTCTTGAGGTGCTTTTCCTAGTGTGGCCACTTAAAATACCATGTTTCCATATCTCAGGTGGACTTCGACTTTTCTTTGTCTGTCGTCGTTCCGCGTGGCTGGTGTTAGGTTCATGCTGCAATTGTCTTTGTATGTTAGATAAACTCTGCAACAAGACTGCATTAAGTTCTGTCTGTTTCTCTTTCTCTTTTATCAACCTCTCATTTTCGGCCTTGCAGCTCTGTAGTTTGACCATGAGGCTTCTCACAGTCTCAGCTAGATTAGGAGGGGTCTCTACCGCTCTCTTTTCGTCAGACTCTTCGTCTCTTTTGTGGGATCCATCCCCCACTTCATGGTGCGTCACCATTCTATGCATATGTAGTTTCTTGCAGTTGATCGTCTGCTTGTTGTGAAAGAAAAACACTTATTTTTAGTCAACATTATATTCATTCACAATCAATGCATAATTCATATTTTTCAAATGCATACACACAATAGGAATTTTCATTCTTAACTTCGGATTTTGCTAAAGGGGGTTAAGATAGAGGGTTACTCCTTTTAAGAGTACTTCAAATGGAGTTTCTGTGCAACTTGTTCATGAGCCCAAGCAGGCCAAGTGTTTTAACCATGCTCTGATACCAATTTGTCACACACCCACTATAGTCCTCTTAGATTTTTCATCTTTTTCTTTGAGGAAAAGAATCCTTGAGACTTCTATGGGGCCTAGCGCAGACCCTCTCTTTCCTTATCTTCCTCCAAATGACCATAAGCTAGCCTTAGCAAAAGCGCCTTTCGCAACTCACGAGTCGGGAATCAAGACTCTTGACTCCCCTTTCTCCAAACATCGATACCCGAGATGCTATACGGGTATGGCTCCCTTCTCACTAGTGCCTACTACATGTAACCATAGGCTAGGAAAAACACTAGCACCACTTGCAACCTCACCAGTTGAGGTGTTGAGCTCTCATGCTCCTCCTTCGCAAATCACCGAGACACTAGAGGTCAATGTTGCATGGACTCTGCCAAAACGACGTGCACACGCCACTTGTCAACCCCGCTATACTTTGCTCACGAGTTGCGTTGTTGCCACTCGTTGCACGAGATCTCGACTCTCAGTGTTTCGCGGCCTTAGAGATCAAGGTGCAACTTGTTCATCCTACGAAACCCTGAGCCACCATAACTCAACAGTGGGTTGACTCTTTCCCAGTGTGACACGTGTCCACCACCAGTTACCCGCTTCCTAGGCTAAATAATAGTGCTACTCACATCTCGCGACTTTACGAGTTGGAGCATTGAGCCCTCATGATCCTCCTTCATGAGTTCCCAAGATACGATAAGTCAACAATGGGTTGACTCCTTCCCAGGCGACATGTGTCCATCACCTGTCACCCATTCCCACCTTTCTCTGGGCAATTTTTGTTACACCACCTGTCAACCACATGGTCCCCACTTACGGACGGGTCACATTTTTGCATGAGCCCTTGGCGCTCGGCACTTCGCGACTTCTACAATTGAAAAGAAACTCTCTCAAGTTTCGAACCCCCAATAGGCGATAACTACGAAGGTTTTGATCCAATGGTTCTCCCGTGCCTTGGATCCAATGGTCACGATCACATTGCGATCTCGCGAATCATGAGTTCACGCAGCCCTACCCTTGACCACTCCAAGTCGTGAGTCAGCGAAATGCTACTCTCCTGCCTATACAAGGGCTAAGATCGATGATCAATAGGGCTCCGTCAGATCCTTGGATCTACGGTCTGGGATCCCATCGCTACATGCGAAGGATGAAAGGGTCGAGGTGTTAACGCCTGCGCTCCTTCTCTAGATCCATCGGTCTCGACAGGTCTGGGGTATTCCCGAAAGGATTCTGACCATTTGTCTACCAAATGATAGGGTATTCTCTCTTTCTATAATTGGGCTCGCTATCCCTTCTAAGCTTGAATCACAAAATTCAACTTCTCGGGGCTTCAAACTCCTACGACTCTGAGACCTTAGAGAGCTATCCTTCCTTGCATAAGGTTTCCAGACCTGGATCGCATGAACCTTTAGGCGGTTCTTGGGAAATCATCCTGAATCTTAGTCGAGTCTCTGGGTAAAGGTTTGGCACAGTTCCAAGGTTTATGGAGTAATCCCCGAGGAAGAGTACTGTTGATGAGCCTTCCCAGAACATTACGAGAGTTAAGCAAACAAGATGATTCTCAGTGGAGCAAATTCATGCCTCAACCTTAATCCTTTATACAGAAAATGACTATGGCATGTAAGAATACATAGACATCCATTATTTCCAATCTAACACACCAGGCAATCATTCTACACAGAAATTCTTATTGGCATATAAACATAAGCGTGTATTCATGATATTCAGTTCGAAATACAAGGTATAAAACACTTATCAGATCTACCAGGCGTGATGCAATTGTTGAGAGGGGTGCTCGTTTCCACCCAATCATAGGCTTAGTGACTCCAAACAAATTTACCACTAGCCACCCCTGAGCTAGACCATGATGCTTTGAGGTTCGGTCTCCTACTTCCAGCTCAATAGAAATCAAGGATGAAGGTTACTCTCCTTCTCCTAATGTAGGAAAATAATCCAAGATGAAGGTTACTCTCCTTCTCCTGATGCAGGAAAATAATCCAAGACGAAGGTTACTCTCCTTCTCCTGGTATTCAGAACTCCCTGCATTTCCAGGGTTTGTCCGGTCTCTTTCACGATCCCCATCGCGCACACTGCTCTCTCTCCTACCACATTTCCTCTCTTGCCAATTTCTGTCTGCAAGGTTGCGTGTGGCGTGAATTCCACCGTCCGTGGTCAGGTCTAAGGGCTGTTACAGATGGGCGGTTCAACCCCATCCCCTCATTAACTCTTGAGGAGCCTCCCCACCTACCAATCTGACGGAAAATCCATTCCAGGATCAGAGAGCTTATTTGGTTTGTGAGCAAGTATAAACTAGTACAGTACTGGATTGGTGGAAGTTAACGCAACCATTCCAGGTCTCTTCCACCACCTCTCACTAGCCATCATGGTCTCTTTTAGCACGTCCCTCTCCCAGCAGTCATGCAACACATATTCATAACATAATTTACATTCATAGACCTTTTATACAAAGGTCCGTCAAGTCAAACATTCACATCTTTGAGTTTGCCATAGTTCTTGGCCAATATAGTTATTTTTACAAACTGGGGGAAACAGGGTGTTATACAGTGTAATTTAATTTAGTAGGTGAAAGATTCTTGCTGACAAAGTATATATCATATTGAATATGTTCTTCCCTTTTTCCTAAAATATCCCCTAAAGTTGTATATGAGGCATCCGTGTAGATGTGAAAAGGAAGAGACTAGTTTGGTCTTCTCAAAACAGGGGCACTTGAAAGCTTTGTTTTTAAAATTTCAAAATAAATTTGGCATTGTTCATTCCAAGAAAATTCAGCCTCTTTTGCTAATAGTTTGAATAGTGGAGAAGCTAGGTCTATAAAATTATGAATGAACCTCTTATAGTAACCATCATGCCCTAAAAAGATTCTGACTTATTTCTATGAGCTAGGGATTTTGATTTGAGAAATGATGTTAATCTTGGCAGGGTCTACCCTTATTCGAGTACCAAAGATGTGATGACCTAAAAAAATTCCTTCAGTGAGAATCATTCTAGATTTTTCATGACTGAGGGAAAGGTTGGTTTATTTACACCTAATCAATACTTTCTCCAAATTGTCCAATGCCTGTTGGAAATCATCCCCATATACATTGAATTCATCCATGTAGACTTCTACACTGTCATGGGTCGAATCAGATAAAATGTCCAAGACAACCCTTTGAAAGTTAGCAGGGGTATTACACAAACCAAAAGGAAGAACCCTATAGGCATAGGTACCCCATGGGCAAGTAAATGTGGTTTTGTCCTGATCTTCTGGTGAAATTTGGATTTGATTGTAACCACTAAACCAATCCAAGAAAGAAAAATACCTCTTCCCAAACAAAGTTTCCAAGACCTGGTCTATGAAAGGAAAAGGAAAGTAATCCCTATAGGTATCCTTTTTCAATTCTCGAAAGTCAACACAAATCTTCCATTTACCATTTTTCTTAGGAACAATAATTAATGGGGATACCCACTTGCTATCCAATATAGGGTAAACGAAATTGTCATGCAGGAGTTTATGGAGTTCTTCTTTCACTATGTCTTTTAAGGTTGGATTCATTCTTCTTTGGGGTTTCTTAATAGGTATGATTTGGTCATTAGTGTAAATATGATGCATACAAGTGTCTGGGTGGATCCCTTTCATGTCAGATTAATACCATGAAAAAGCACCAGATTTCCCTTGAATCATTTGAATCAATTTTTGTTGTTGATCTGTTTCTAAACTAGCATTGATATACAAAGATTTTCCAAGGTTGATTTCAACAGCCTGGACAACTAATTATTTCCCTTCATCTACTTGTGAAATGATGGCTACTATAAAGGTGGAGGGTTTCCATATTTCCTGGAATTTGGAGCCGAAGATATGTGTGTATTCAAGAAAAGATTGAGGGTATTCAATGCATTTTGTATCAGCCAAAAATAGGCTTAAGATTTGTTCTATAATTTTCTCTTGAACTCCTTTTACTTGTTCGAGTGTTAACAAGGGTTGAGTACAGTCCTCCTCCAAATAGGGATTCTCCAACCAGAGAGGAAATTCAGTGGTTGGTTGGTCTAGAGGAAAGAGAATGCATTTTTGACTTTGGGTGACATTGAAAATTGTCATCTCTCCAGACCGACAACTAATAAACGCATCATCATTGGCCAACCAAGGTCAGCCAAGAACTACTAGATTTCCTAGTTTGGAGAATTTGGGATGAATCACTAAGAAATCCATAGGGTATTCCCAAGAGGCCAAAGTAACTGTTATATCATCTAGAATTCATGTTGGGTTGATGACTGATTCGTTTGCTAATTCCAACAAATTTTGTGTTGGTCTTAGCTGATTTAGTTGTAGCATTTTCATGGTGTCGACTGACATAACATTTATTTCCGCTTCTATATCAATAAGTGTGTTTGGTAAAGAAACACCGTTAATATTTATGGTCACCATTTTATTTCCTGGATCGTTGTATTTGGATGGCATTTCTGATATAAATTCTGATAATTGTCCAACCACCTGTATAACAGAAGGCTCCTTCCTCTTCCTCCCTGGATTTTTAATGAAAATATCCCTTACAATATTAGCATAGCTATTTATTTCCTTGATGGCCTGAAGTAGGGGGATATTCATAGATATATTTCTAAGTTCCATCTCTATATTATTCCCTAGAGGTACCTCATATTTCTTCACAAGTAACCTTTTTGGATAAGGAGGAGGATTAGTTTTCTGAGGTATTTTTGCTGGGTGAGAAGTGCGAGGAGGTATTTCATGTTGTACATTTGTGCTTCTTTCTTCATCTGATTGGTTATCCATTTGTTCTTCTCCATGAACTGCTTGATTATATATTTGTTCTTCTTCTTGAACTACTTGATTATATACTTTTTCTTCTTCTTGAATAACCACAGTAGGATTTGGTTTATTCAGAACCTTCCCTGATCTTAATTCAATTCCATTAAATGAAGCAGGAGTTATCGCATAAGTGGGGAAGGTTTGTACTTAAATATTTTGTACAGGTTGTGTAGGTCTATTATTTGGATTAGGAATGGGTTGTGTAGGAATAGGAGTAGGTCTAGGAGGGTTTGGGATAGGTTCAAATTTCATTTGTTGTTTCAGATTTGGGTTCATAGGTAGTGAAATTTGTTGTTTCAGCTATGGAGGTGGAGGAAGAGCAGGGGGATTAAATCCTGGTAGCAACTGAGAGATATTGGAAGGGTATTGTGGGTAGGTAGGAAAAGTTTTTGGCTAAAAGGTAACATTCCCATATGCAAGCCCCCTCCATCCGTGTTACCAAGGCTAGATTTGTGGTTGTTGAGGTGACAATTTAGGATAAGACATTGGAGGTACCCATTGTTGTTGTGAATATTGTGTGGTATGATCTACAAACATACTATTATTTTTCTGTCTCCATGCCCTCTTGAGGGGATATGATGTTTCCTGAGGTTCTCCCCCTCCCTTGAAAATGGATTTTAGTCTAGGTAAAGAGGGGCACTCATTGATAGGGTGATCTTATGTACAGAGGCCAAATATTTCAATGAAATTAATGGGACATTCCTTTTCAGGATGCCTTTTCCTACACTGAGGACAAAAAGTTTCCAAAGTAACATTTTATTCTTCTTGTTTTCTTTTAATTTTAATGGTATCAAGTTGAGAGATGATGGTGTTTAGGATATATGTTTTGAAGTTCTCTAGTAGATTCCCCAATTCTATCCTAGTAACACCTCCTGGTTTGGGTTTAGTAATTATGTTTATAGGATCCCTTACACTTTTTCCTATTTTGGCTTGATTGTGGGAGTATCTTTTACAATACTTTGCAATGCCTACAAATGGCCTTTGGTACACATCTCCAGAACTCATGAGGTTTAGTACTTCAATGAAGTCATCCCTCACACCTTTTAGGAAGATGGTCCTAACTGTGGTTGTGTCTAAGGAAAATTTCTTTGCCTTTTGGTAGTTGTATAGGAACCTTTCTAGGTAATCTTCCAAACTTTCTTCCTCAGATTTCTACATTTTAAATATGTCATTCCTAGCATCCCTAGGTCTGAAGTAATCTTAATATTTATGGAGGAAATTCTTCTTCATACCATCCCAAGATAAGATAGTGTGTTCTCCTAGGCTCATAAACCACCTTAATGCTGAGTCTTTTAGTGTGGATGGAGAGAGTTTTAGTTTTTGTGCATTATCAGTGTAATTATAACTCCTACATAGTATATCAAATTCAAACAAAAATAAATCAGGATCTTTTGTTGACATACCATGGAAGTGAGGCAATGAGGACAATGGAATATTCTTCATAGCAATGTCTCTGGCAATTTCTAATATTGGGAATCCAAATGTCTATGCTTTGTTGTTTGCATTTCCCTCTTCATCTGTCATGTGTCCAAATAACACTTTGTAGGGTGATGGTGATGTCTCCCCACTAAGTGATGGTTCAACGACTAGGTTTTTTGGTATATCGAACTGTTCCAATACCTTGTGTGTTGCCCCAATGGTAGATGCATCTTCTTCTATCACTACCTCTATCTCTTTTCCAACTCCTCCTTCTAATGGGGTATCCAGTGCTTCCCCTCTTGCTTGTTGTATTATGCTTTCAATATAAACAGTGGCTTTGGATTTAGTGTCTTTGGATGTTGTTTCAATTGTTTCCTTTGAACTTTCTCCTCTGAGAATTGTTTCTGCATGCATTTTAGCTAAATTAGTNAAAATTTTGGAAGCAATAAATCTACATTTATTATCCCTATACCTACTAATAAAAAATAAGAAACTCTAATACTAATGAAACACAAACTTTTAACTACCAAAGGTAAGAGGACAACCTGACTTTGGAGAAACCCCACCAAAGTGGATGCGTAGGTTCTTACCTCTCATCTTACCGTCTTCTCTCGGCCCTCAGATTGTCCTTAAATCCAATCCAAACTCATCAAACCAATCAAACTCAAAATTCTACCTATTACCATTTACAACTCCCCGACAACAACGCCAAAATGTTGGTGTATGTATATGCTTAGTATATTGCACTCATTTATATGTCAATCAAGGATTCGTAATCAAAAGCATTGTTACACTATATGTGATGAAAACAAGTAACCTATCTATGTTTGTTGTATCTATCTCAATCAGGAAATAATTAATAACATAACACTCTGTTTTAGAATATCTGAATGCTTCACACAACTTCAAACTCAGAAGATAAAAGTAATGAAAAAACTCTCAAAAAAACACTCAATTGAAAAGGTTCTTTCTTAGATGACAAGTCGGTTCATTATAGGCTCATGAAATGGAGAGATGAACTTAGATCTTTCTTCTTGTAGCATTTGAAATAGCAATCAACAATTCACTTTATTCACTCTTAGAAAGAAATAAATCATAACTCTATCAATTCCAATCGAACCTTCTTTAATAAAGGAAACAATCAATATGATTGAGAGACTTCATTATATGGAGCATGAAGGTGAGAGATGAAGTCTTATGGTTCCCGTGCCTACTAAGAACAACACAATCGTAAATTCAAAACAATAACATTTACTTACTTAACGATCCCACACACCTATTAATTAAATATCGATCTGTAGAAATGGAAATGGAATTATCTACTCTGCTCAATGTATAACCATTTACTCACACTCATTCAAAATCAAATAAATCTATACTAAACTTAGAAACGTTTATGCATTTAAAATCATTTACAACACACAACTATTAAGTGTTCACACTCACACAATTGACTTACAACACACAAAGATATGTACAAGGAGTTTTACCATGGCTGGGGTGGTGGGCCCTTGCCGAACCAACAAGGTACCTCTAAAGAAATCACAGACTAAAGCATTTTACTCATTCCCACGAATTACACAAAATATCATTTGTATTCCTTCAATTGATCGATTGAATCGGTAGTTCAACATTCCATTCAGCATAACAATGTGTATCATCCTCTACTTACTACTTACTTCCTATCATCTACACAACCTCTGTTTTAAAGAAGGTGAGCCATTATAACCAAGATCTGAAGACAATTATCAAATGTTTTCAAAATGTTACAATTGGTAATTCATATCGTATCTCAAGGGGTGGACTTCATCCTCATGGCACAAAGTGCATGAGTGATGAAGTGTATTGTGATTTCCAAAACTACCTCAAGATAATTCCATCCAGCTAACTTCTTGGAATCACTACAAGCATACTTGTTCAACACGTGAATCTTGTAGACAGGGGTTTAGTACCAGACTAGTAGAGTCATAAATCTGGGTATAGGACCAGTGCAATGGTGGTACCATAATAGGCGTGGGCTGGTACCGAAATAGGCGTTGAGCTGGTATCGGAAGAGACGTTGAGCTAGTACCGAAAGAGGCATTGAGATGGTATTGGAAGAGGTGCATAGTAGTGGTACCAGAGGAGACACTGAGTTGGTACTGGAAGAGACGTTAAGCTGGTACCGGAAGAGGCACTGAACTAGTACCGGATCACTGTAGAGTACCAGATCAAGAGAAGTATTGGTACTGGATCAGGAAAAGTATCAGATGAGGCGGAGGAATGAATCAAGCAGTTGTTGTAGTACCAAACCAATGGTAGTACCAGATGGAGATGCTTAATTAAGAGTCAAATTAATTAGGAGCATAAATAATTAATCATTTAATACAATTTAATCAAACAAATCAAACAAATCATGTTTTAACATAGGTTACCTCTCTATGCACATGGACAAGCTCACAAAGTAGGTTTGTTGAGGATATGGTCAATCATATACACATATCATAGATAAAATAGACTCATATAAAGGATAATATCGGATGATAGAAGTGTCAAAATGGAGACTCAACAGTGAGTAACAATACAAGAGTTTTGAGCATGAATAACTCACCCCTATGTAATGAATTCTCTTATTATAATAGATCTCCATTGGTTCTAGATTCCTATTATGTTCCATGTGTATGATCCAATTTAATTATATGTAAAATCAATTGTCATGTCGAAAGGGAAAATGGTTTCAAAATCGAATTACTTGATACAAATAGAGATGGATTGTTGGCTAGTTGCATCATAATCCCACTCAATAATTTTATAGTTAATTGATAGATTTCATATTTCTGGAATCAGTGGTTGCTTGGGACAACATGTATGCCTTGTACAAGGAATTTTGGCCTCCAATCACCCTTTTTTGGGCTCTAATATGTCGCCAACACATATTCTCATTCCCCCCCTTGCGTTTTATGCAAGATAATTTGAGTACAAGAGTGACCCCATGAAAATGTAAGTTTTTCAATTTGGGCATTGAGTGTTTTGGCACTATAGACCAACGTTCCCTCTAAGATTATGCAAATCGACCACTCACTATCTTATTATGCATGCCCAAGGTCATTAAAAAAAGAGCCAACAATAAAATCCTTCTAAATGGGGATGTTTGGGTCGACTTAGTAGTTGACCCTTCAATCCGAGGGAGAATGAGTGTGATCACAACCTCTAGCACATGCTCCACATCTGAGACACTCTAAATTTACCTATAGTCAATGACTTGAGGAGGTTGTGCATTTCATTTCCTATAGAAATCAACCCACACTTGAAAATTCTCGGGTTACAAAGGATTTAGTAACTACATCTTTCATTTAGTTTCCATAGAAATTGGTATGCAACATGTGGGATTATCTTATGGTTTTATTACTGGGGTATTGTGAGGAAGCTTCACTTTTGGAGGTTGGTCAATTCTACGTAGTGTTTTCGTGAACCCCAGAGTTGATGTTTGTGATTTGCATCTGGTATTATTTCAGGGTATTGGAGACAAAGATTTGTTCTGACAAATATTGAATCCTATTTTGATTGGACAAGCTCACAATACAGAGCTCACATCCATACCAGTTTTGCAGGCTATTTGGCACAATCTAGTTTCTTTATTAATAAGTCATATAGTAGTTCTAATTATTGCAACACATCATTTGGTTGGTCCATGATGATTTTGGATTAGAATTATTGAGCCATGAGCAAAGAACACAATATAAATTATGTCCTGGATTTCCAAATTGAAACTTGTTCTTGGAAAAGACATTGAACTTTTCTTCATGGAGGATCCATGTTGATGATATAGACATGCCATAGTCCCACCATTTATAGATCAATTCTCCTAACATAACCTTAGTTAGACCTGTATACACATTCTTTGTGCACAAGTAAGCTTAGTCACAAAAGCATGTGCATGTTATAGGAATGTGTGTGTGCTCTATAATGTGTGCATTCTCTAGAGCACATGGATGATCTTTTCATTCAATTCTTTTTGGGTAGGATTAACAATTTTAGCATATGTGTTTTATGAATTGGTTTCTTCATATTTAGGTTTGGAATGAACAACCTGTGGTTCGAGCTATAAATACATCAAAACCTTCGATTTTTTGAATGACTCTCAATATATTTATTTGTCACTTTATTTTTGTATAGGCTACACAAATCCATCATCGATGAAACTACACACACATATGGGTGAAATCATGAAGGTGGGTTAAACTTATGATTGTTTTATGAGAAAAAAAATTGTATTTTCACAAGTTATTCAACTTCCGACATATAAAAGTATTTTTTTTATTTAGAATTTCACTTTACAGTAAAAACAAAACTTGTGAAGAATTGTGTTAGCTTTCCAATGACTATTTTTCA